>ML435356.1:7301-104672 GCA_005239525.1 Nicotiana knightiana | reverse complement strand
ATATAATTAGGACCAATGGAGTTTCTAAAAGGTTCTTCTTTAAATGTATTTATTCATTCATTCATCTATCACCGGAATTTAATAGTTCTTTGTTATGTCGAGTAATTTGTATCGCGTGAAACAGATTCGGGAATAATTTAATTTTGGCTTAGATAGAAGATTAAGTTTGCCAATTTACAAAAATATTTTTTTTGTGAAGTACATATAGGGGCTACAAATTAGCTATTTTAAGGAATAAATAATTGTAGTGGTAAAAATATTTATAAGGTAGCGAGATAAATCATGAACCAATTTAAGACTCGTTACAATAAGTAAAAAAAATTAAAAAAAATTATACAAATAAATGTCTCGAATCTGAAGGAGACAAAACAAATAAAATACTTTAAAATACTAGAAAAACTTTAGATGTACTTTAAATATTAGCTCATGTGTTCATACCCAAACCTTGGATTGATATGGTTAAATAATAAAAGGATGTTATGCGCATTACTCGTCTCGACGCCTTTAAATTAAAAAATAATTAAGTTGTAAGCATGTGTACATTCCGTACCTTGGTTTAACATTTAATTTCAAAGTACCTTGTGTGCGTTCCGCATCTTGGTGAACACAATTAATATAAATAAGCCATAATTAATAAAAATACAAGAATAGCTGAAAATTGATTTAAGCCTTACATTAGTCAATAAAGCGACCGTGCTAGAACCACGGGACCCGAGGGGTGCCTTACACCTTCCCCTCAGTCAACAGAATTCCTTACTCAGTCTTCTGTTACGTAGACTGTAAATTAGGAGTCAAATCTTCCTTTTGATAAGGGATTTAATAAAAGGTAACTTAGAACACCAAAACTCAATTTTAAGTGACGACTCTAAATAATAAATAATCTCGTTTCAAAACGTCACTTTAACTAGGAAAACTCTTCTAACTCAACCTCGTAACAGGATTGTGGTGAAAAAAGAGGTGTGACACAAACTGTTCTACGCGAACGCGGGGGTGGAGGTGCGAACTCATTGAAGGGAGGGTTGTACGTACACGATCGCGATGAAGAAAAAATGGGGGTGGGTTGTAGAACAATATGCGATCGCATAGAAGGGAAGACAGAAGACAGAACAACAGTTAAGTTTCAAAAAAATTTGACCCGAACCCCATCCGTAACACACCTGATGCCCGTAGGACCCCATCTAAACCAACAAAGCAGTCATATACCCTAACAAAGACTCGCTCGAGGTCTCGAATCACATAAAACAACACCAAAACGACGAATCAAACCAAAAATCAAACTTATAAATTTTCAAATCTTTGAATATCAAAACTTGAGCCGAAACCTATCAATTCAAACCGGAATGACGCCAAATTTTGCAGACAAGTCATAAATGACACAACAGACCTACAGCCGCTCTCGAAATTCCATTCCAAGCCCGATATCAAAATTTCACCTATCGGCCGAAATCGCCGAATTCTAACTTTCGCCGAATTACCTTAAATTACTCTACAGACCTCCAAAACCCATTCCGGACGCGCGCCTAAGTTCGAAATCCTCATACGAAACTGTTGAAATCACCCAAAACTCATTCCGAGGCTGTTTACACAAAAGTCAAACCCCCGGTCAACTTCCATCGCTTAAGCTTCCAAAACTGAAATTTTCCTTTCAATTTGACTTCGGATCATCCGATAACTGAATCCAACCACGCACGTAGGTCAATATACACAATGTGAAGCTGTCCAAAACCTTACGCCACCGAGCGGAGCTTAAATTCTCAAAACGGCCGGTCGGGTCATTACATCCCCCCCCCCCCCCGTCTTAAAACAATGTTCGTCCTCGAACGTGTCAAGTTTCACCTCGAACTCATCCAATCACCGATTGCACACTTCCAACACACACCCGCAGGTGATCCCACGTCACCCCAACCTACATAAGCCATATGACACCATCACAACTGCAATTTAGCCCTCCTATCACCACCAATAAGCCTCACACCTTGATTTCTAATCTTCTACTCATTTCCAAAGGCCAATACTAAATCCATATCCGGCATCAGCCTCAACCAGCTGCATCAACTCATGACTACACCCACAAGGCACAACCATACAATAAAACACATCACACATAGGTCCACAAAAATGCTTCGGATCACAATAGTTGCCTGAAATCAACCCAACACTGACGATTAGCCTCATATCTAAAGGGCTTCTGTTTCAACCTCTCATAGAACTGATAATGATGCAATAAACACGAAAACCTCATTATTAGACACCTGAATCACCAAGCTACAACTACCACCATCGGGCACACATCCCGCAAGTAGAACTCAAGAAGCACATAACAAAAATGACTGAATAGGTAAAGAGAAACACATACGGGAACTATCAAACAAGCCCAACAGGCACTACTCTCTACCAATACCAACCCACATAACAATATAACAAGGAAAGAATTAAACTAGTGAACAAATCACAAGGATCCCATCCTGATGTAACTTCCACCGCGGTACACAGCCCGATCCAAATATATCAAAACACAAAAGATCACGAGGGTCTCGCCCTTAACTCTAAATCACAAATCGAGTATATATCATACCAATAGAAGTCTTCCACTAACTAAACTCTGCCAATAAAATCATAACGTTCACTTAACTCACATCTCGATAGAGTATCAAATCACAGTTCGTAAACAAAATACATAGGAAAAATCACATAAAGCTTACCATGAATGAAAACAAGGACTCACTTCTAATCTCACCACTCTCAATGATGAATGAAAACAACAATAGACACGTGCTACCACTCGTAGAATCTCCCAACAGGAGCAAACACGAACATAGGGTGCAAAGCATGAAACTCACTCATAAATGAAGATGCAAATAAGGGATTTGTCCTGAATAGGAAAACTATAATGAAATATAAATGGTGCCCCTCTGCAACAAATCAAAAGTTTTGTTTTAGACTTCAATACCACACAAAAAGATAGGTTACTTTGTGTGTTACCCAATTTTCGAGTGTTGTCTCAGTAGAAGAACCTGGTTCTTTTTGGTGTTCCAACTACTACTGTTGCAGAATAATAAAAAGCAGTAAAGTAAAAACACAAAGATTTTTACGTGGAAAACACTTGGCTCAAAAGGTGAAAAAAACCACGACCTACTCCTCAGGAGGATTTTCTCAACTCTTCACTAAAAACTCTAAGCCAAACGGACTTACAAAATAAACTCTTTTGTAATCCTAAGGATTAACTCTAATCCCTTTGTAGTAACTAGGCCCTAGCTAATTTCTACACACCTCAATTTAACTCTAACTTGATCAATACGTACCTATTACAATTGCTTCTATGAAAGCTGAAAAGATACAATATTAAAGCTCCTACTACAATCAACTAGACTCAATAATCAATCTGATGAAACTGGTTCTTCTAGTTGAACTGTAGCCTTTGAATCGCACAGTAATTCTGCTTTCAAAATATCTGGGAATTTTGCTTTCAGATCTTGATTCACTTCTGCACTTGTGCGTTTTTTTTTTCTAGAAAAAATACATCAAGTATTTATAGAGTCAGTCGTTGAGCTTGTCTTCCAATTCCAGTTCAACTCTACCTGGGAGAACAAGTTCTTATCAAACTCAACTTCCTTCCTTCGTTTCTGTCCTTGCTGAATTCGACTTCTATTCTTTCATCAATTTGTAACCTTTTCGCATTAGAAGATACTCTTCTTTTTCATTGATACTTCACAATCACATTCATCTCCTGTGCATATAAGGTTTGTGTGCCAACTCGTCAGGTCAAGTATGTGTGCTCTGATGGACCTGGTTCAACTGGTCAGACATTTGTCAATCTTCAAAACTATGCAGTGATATGGGTCAACAAAAACATACATGTGTGATAACATCTGGCACAACACCTCCATCTTACTACACGAAACATACCAATGGGCCGGGCCTCCCCCTCTTGGGCGCCCTCTACTCACTTGAATACCCTGCTGTGACGCACCTGTCTGGATCCTGGAATAACCTCTCACCTTTGACTGGTATCTCCATACTCAAAACAACCTCTCTGCCGACATGGCTGTGGAAACTGAGCAATATGAGTACTCTGATACTAATGGGTACCTGAAACCCCATGCGAAGCTGGTAATGCAAACTGAACTAGCTGACCCCCAAAACCTCTACCATGTCATACCTTGCCTCCATAATAAGAACCAGTAGATCTCTCCGATCTATGAGGCCTCCTCGCCTCCCTGACCTCTCTCTCATGATCTTGTATGTCCTCTCCCTCCCAGTCCCACATGCCCTTTAACCGGTGAGTGATCCCTCCTACCTGCTGGAACGGGACATCTGACTCCAACTCTCGAGTTGGTGCGGAACCAAATATCATGTTTGAGCCCCTCAATGGATCTACGGACCCGTCCCTTAACTAAAGAAACCAATGGAGGTGCGTATCTGACCGACTCACTGAATCTAACGGCATCCTCTAATACTAACATAGCGCCCTAGCGTAGCTACTCAAACTCTGTGTGCCATGCATCTCAGAGGGACTGAGGTGCAAACTCCCTCAAAAACATCTCTGAAACCTGAATCCATGCAAGTGAAGCCGACTCGGCCAGGCTACCCCAACTCATATGTCCGCCACCACTGATAAATCACTCCTCCGAACTGAGACGTGATAAAAAGAAACCCCGCTCGACTCCACAAGACTCATAGCATGAAGTATGCAGTGACACTCCTCCAGAAAACCCTGGGCATCACCTATCGCCAATCTACTGAAAGATAGGAGGGTGGTAATCCTTGTACCTCTCAAGTTTGAGTTGTTCTTCCTACGATGCTGCTGCCCTAACCACGGACTGAACTGGAACCACATGTTGTGCTACCATGACAACTGGAACCTAACCAACATGATCTCGCTGCTCTAGAGTGTAGATGGCGGGAGTTTGAACTCCTCCCCTGATCTGTGGAGTAGCTGGTACACCTGGAATCAATTTGGTTCTCCAACTGGGACTACTGGCGGCTCCTCTACGACTGCTCTGGTAGGTGCCCTAACTGCGGCACATGCTTCTTGTCGACCTCTGCCTCTGCCCCTAGCGACATCTGCCTCAGGGGTAATATCATTAGGAACCGCATCTCGTGTCCTCACCATTAGTGAGAGAAAGGAACAGTAATTTCAAACTTCAAGATCAATGAACTCGCACGATAGGAATAAAGGAAGTGAAATTGTCCTAATAGTTCTGTAGCCTCTCAACGATAAGTAAAGACGTCTCCGTACCGATCTGCAAGACTCTACTAAAATCGCTTATGACTCATAGCACCTATGAACCTAGAGCTCTGATACCAACCTGTCACGACCCGATTTTCCCTCCGGTGGGTTTCGCGACGGCACCTAGTCTTAAGGACTAGGTAAGATTATTATTAACAAACATCAATTACAATATAAGAATAGTTTAAGTGCTTTTCGACTTAAATCTCATCAATTTACCCTTCTTCCCAGAACCCGGTAAATACAAGTCATAAGCTTTAGAGAAGCTATGCTAAAACTCCTAAAAATACCACTGTTCAGAAATAAGCACAACAGTGCAACAGAAACATAAGATGGTGACTCCGAAACCGCAAACGTTGAAGTGATTTTACCTTGAGTCTCCACAACAGCAACGGCGCTACTAATAATCAATCGGCCGGCTATGCAAATCCTGGAATCTGCACAAAAATGCACAAAAGAGTAGTATGAGCACACCACAGTGGTGCCCAGTAAGTACCAAGACTAACCCCGGTGAAGTAGTGACGAGGAGTAGTCAAGACACACAGTGGTCCGATTAACTAAACAGGCATAAGTATAGGAATAGCATGACATGACATCTGTCTAATTACTACACGATATAATAAACAACATAACAAGCACAAAATGGAAGGAAAGTACAACAAATAACAACGGAACATTATAATATTACACAAAAGAAAGAACGAAAGTACGAATCAAAAGCGGAAACCACAACAAAGTAAAAAACAATAGTAACTCAGCACTGCAATAATTTACCCCTCAAACCTTAGTCAACAACTCTGACAATTTAGCCAATCCTTCGAAGGCAACCCTTCACCCACAAATTTATATTGAAGAAATTAAAGTATAATCATTTTAAATAGAAAACTTCCTTTGAAAGGTACTTCCTCCGTTGTTTATATATATATACATATATATTGTGCAGGAGAAAAATCTTTAAACATAATCCCTTCAAACAAAACCTTTTAAAAATATACTTTTCTAGTAGTGGTCTTTCGAACTTAGTTTCAAATGGAGCAAGTGCACGAAATCACCTTCTTGCTTTTACTCTCATCCTCCCCATAGAAATCGACAGATACGACACGTAAATTAAGTAAGCAAAAGACATGAACATTGCAACAACAATTGAGATAAAGGTCAAGTACAGGACAATAATAACAAGTCACACTGAATATGTAAGTACAAAAATAACAGCTCAAAGTAAGGGCACACGTATACACGGGGAAACAGATATCACATCATAATGCATGTCCCTTGTCCTCACCTGCACGGAAACACCCTTCGTTCCATGAACTCACAAAAGTATGGCACGTCATCATCCTTCGTGCATTAGCACTCACTCACAATATCAAGCACGACATCATCCTTCATGTTTTTACTCTCAATAATATGGAACGACATCACCCTTCGTGCTTTTAATTTAAATAATATGGCACGACATCACCCTTCGTGCTTTTACTCTCAATAATATGGCATGGCATCACCCTTCGTGCTTTTAATTCAATAATATGGCACGACATCAAGCTTTGTGCTTTACACTCTTTCCTCACATGAAACGAATATAAACAATGGCACGACATCACCCTTCATGCTTTACACTCTTTTCTCACATGATAATGAATATAAAGAAGGGCACGACATCAGCCTTCGTGCTTTAGACCATTTCCTCACATGATAATAATAGAAACCGTACTGTCCCGGCAAGGGAGTCCACAATGGAAATAATATCATCAACAGCATGAACAATAATAGAAACCATACTGTACCGCCAGGGGAGTCAACAATGGAAACAATATCATCCCGGGAAGGGAAACAACTATAACCAATCTTGCTTAATTAATTAGCTTCACGAAATAAATCCCAACTTGAATCAATTCTCCACAATAGGAAATGTCAAGAAAATATCATCAACATGTATAATCATCAAGTTAGGCCTAAGTAATTCTTAATGAAAGGTCATATCAATCACAATATATGACCCACAGGCATGCTTGACACCAACATATAATACTCCAATTACTGCTAAATAAGTATAGGGCGAGGTAATATAAATTTTAGCTAAGTAGGCTATTTATGAAGAAAAATATAGCATGATGGTAGAAGAGGTAAAATATTCAGTCAAGTCAATTAAGATCAAGTAAACAACAAAGGAAATCTAAAAGAGGGTAATTACAATTTAAGCAGGAAGAGATGAAACTAGCAATTAGGAACTCAGTCATAGCAACTACTTCATATATAGGGGATATAAGGACCTAAGAATCCTAAAAGACCAACGTTCTACAAATAAGTCTGAGTACGCACTCGTCACCTCACGTACACGGGCTACAATCAACATAGAAGACTCAAATCCTAAGGGGTAGTTCCCCCACACAAGGTTAGGCAAGATACTTACCTCGAAGACGACAACCCGGTACTCTAAAATAAACTTCTCGGGCGAAAAGACCTCCGTACGGCTCAAAATCAACTAGAACAACTTCAAAATACACATAAAATGTGTAAGGAACTATTCCGAATAATAAAGTTTCAATCATTACAAAAATATAAAAATCGACCCAAAAGTCGACCCTCGGGCCCGCACCTCGGAACTCGTCAAATTTTACAAAATCTAAATACCCATTCGGATACGAGTTCAACCATACAAAATTTATCAAAATCCGATACCATTTGGTCCCTCAAATCACGATTTTTCATTTTAGACATTTTTTTTCAAACCAACCTTTTCCTCAACTCAAAACACAAATTAAATGATAAGAAAATGACTAATTCACATAATATATATATAATTCTAGTGGAAGAACACTTATCCAATCGAATTCCATGAAAAACCCATTAAAAGTCGCCAAGAACCAAGCTCTAGATGTCAAAATATAATAAAAATGGCCTAACCCTCGATTTTGAGTTATATACTGTCTGCCCAGAAATTAAAGCATCACGATCGCGAGAATATGTATATGATCACGTAGAGGAAAATGTTATTGGCCAAAAAATGTGCTATGCGATCGCGAAGGAACTTATGCGATAGCATATAAGGGAAATGCCCAATGCCAAAATATGCACAGTGCGTTCGCAAGCTTAGGAGTGCGATCGCAAAGGGAAAAAGAAATGGCCATTGACCAAACTGTTCTACGCGAACGCGGGGGTGGAGGTGCGAACGCATTGAAGGGGGGGCTGTATGTACGCAATCACAAATCCAACTGTGCGAACGCGATGAAGGAAACTAGGGGTGGGTTGCAGAACACTATGCGATCACGTTCTCACCTATGCGATCGCATAGAAGGGAAAACAGAAGACAGAACAGCAGTTAAGTTTCGAAGAAATTTGACCCGAACCCCATCCGAAACACACCCGAGGCCCCTAGGACCCCGTCTAAACCCACAAACCAGTCATATACCCTAACACGGACTCGCTCGAGATCTCGAATCACATAAAACAACACCAAAACGACGAATCAAACAAAAAATCAAACTTATAAATTTTCAAATCTTCGAATATCAAAACTCAAGCCGAAACCTATCAATTCAACCCGGAATGATGCCAAATTTTGCAAAAAAGTCATAAATGACATAACGGACCTACAGACACTCTCAGAATTCCATTTCGAGCCCGATATCAAAATTTCACTTATCGACCGAAATCGCTGAAATTCTAACTTTCGCCGAATTACCTCAAATTACTCTACAGACCTCCAAAACCAATTCCGGACGTGCGTCTAAGTCCAAAATCATCATACAAAGCTGTTGACATCACTCAAAACTAATTCCGAGGCCATTTACACAAAATTCAAACCCACGGTCAACTTCCATCTCTTAAGCTTCCAAAACTGAAATTTTCCTTCTAATTTGACTCCGGATCATCCGGTAACTGAATCCAACCACGCACGCAGGTCAATATACACAATGTTAAGCTGTCCAAGACCTTACGCCACAGAACGGAGATTAAATTCTCAAAATGACTGGTCGGGTCGTTACATTTTTTTTCTCTCACTAATTATACAACAAATCTAAAAAGAAATACAATGCTTGTTTGGAGTAGAACAAAAAGAGTTATAATGGTTCGTTCAAAGTATGTCTGCTTCAAGTCTAGAACAGATGTATATATACTTCGTGAGGCCTTCTTGACTTTTGATTGATGTGAATCTTGAGAGATTACAGACCCAAGAGAGTTGATCCTTGAACCTAATCGCAGATTGATTCTTTCTAAGAATAAACCCAGGTTTCCGTTTATCTTCCTTGAATTGTGTCCTTGACATAGTTTTCTTCCTCTGGACAGATCTTTCCGTTACTTGAGTGATTGATAATGGATTCCCTGATTTCGGGCTTTAACGATCTCCAGTGTAGAGCTTTGCACTCTTATTTTCCTTTGATTTTGGGACCTTCCTATACTAGCTTTCGTCAATCATCTGTCAAATCATTGATTGTTTCTTCTTCCGGATTTCCGCTGCTTCTTCCTTTTTCATAGCTAGGCATTGATACGTTTCCTTTCCTTTGCTTCCGTTGATAGATTGTTTCCTTAGTCCATGCTTAAATGATATGGAATCTTGATTACTTTGTTTTATCCCTTGTGATCCTGCATCAAACATGATATATTATTTTTTCATGATTGAAACTCATATTTAACACATTGTTGGTGAGCGAATGAAAACCAACGTTGTACGTTATTCGTGAGCGTGATTAAACCATCCTTTGTTCGTTATCGTTGAGCGAGTGAAAATCAGTCTTGCAAACGTTGGTGGTGAACGCTTAAAACCACAAAGGTTGTACTCATCCCAAAATACAAAAAGCTCAATAGATAACCTCATTGCAACACAAGGGGACTGGATTAGGATACCACAATAGTTCTGAACTAATATAAAAATCCACGATGCCATTTACTTTATTGCTTAAATATTTTATTATTTACAATTACTGTTTGTTATGATTGTGTTCGCAACAAATTTCCGTAGTACAAAACATAAATGCAACAAAAATAATATGAAGAACAAATAGATTTTATTTTTAAATATTTGTGAGTACAACTCTATGTATCCCTTGATTCTCCTCTCTAAAATTCTCCATGATTCGAGGAGCGTCTTTTTGAATTTAGGATAACGCACACCTCCTTGTGATGCATTTAATGGCCAAGAACGTCTATGTCACGACCCAAATCCTAATCTAGGTCGCGAAGGCGCCCAACGCCGATGTTAGGCAAGCCAGCCTTATTAGTCTAGTGAGTCCCATTTGATTTTATAAAAACATTATTAACAATACTCAAATTTTTCCACAAGCATGAGAAAATGATAAATATCGAAGCAAATTTACTTGAAATGATCAAGAAGTTAAATTTAAATAGTTACCTTTCTAAAAGAATAGTCTACCAATGGGTGTGCTAGGAACTGGTGTCGCAAGTATGTAGGTATATAGTAGAAGGAAACCAAAATAATACATCTTTTCTACTGTCTGAGAGGATATAGATAGAATAACAAAAAAAAGGAAGTCTCCAACGCACTGCTCAACGGCATCAAGGGAAGCAGCTCATCGTGGAATCCCTAAATCTCGAGGAGTCAAGAACGTTCTCCGGGCTGACAACCAGATGAACCCGCCTCAGAACCTGTACAATTAATTACAGAAGCGTAGCATGGGTACATAAATATTATGTACCCAGTAAGTATACAGTTTAATCTCGAAGAAGTAGTGACGAGAGGTCGACTTGACACTTACTAAGTCCAAAACAATGTATTTAAATATAAGGGTAAGCATGAATATCAACGATGAATGTCAGTAAGGACAAGGATAACAACCTACCCACAGATACATTTATGTGTCGACTCCTACCAAACTGATAACTCATTTATTCTTTTGGGCCCTTTTTCTTTTTAACGTTTTAGAAACAACAAGAAAGTACCAATCAATTAACATGCGCATAGTATGCCGAGGACGTACGGCCCGATCCAACAGAAAAATAAATGTGCAATGTCGGAGGGTCGAACGGCGCGAACCATAGATGTATCTATTACCCCGCTCGCGAATCATACGTGCGACACAGGTAAAATTTATAAATAATAGGGTTACCCCGCTCGCGAATCATACATGCAACGCAGGTACTCAAAGATACACACATTCAAACAATCAATCCATATTTTATTAGAAAACACTTATCCGAAGGAAAATAATTATCACGGTCCATAAAAAAAAAAAAAAAAGCGAAGTCTCACTTATTTAGAATTTCATCTACAAATTTGATGTGATTTAAGCAATTTAAAATATCGATAAAGTTACAAATAATCCAAGTATAGCATGCTTTCGGATCCTAGACTACCCGGACTCAAGTACAATAGTAGCTACGCACGGACCCTCGTGACCTCGTGCGTACGTAGCCCCCACAAATAGTAGCACATAATAACTTATATCACATATGGGACAATTCCCCCTTACAAGGTTAGAAAGGAGACTTACCTTGTATCAAGCCTACTTCCCGATTCAAGAATGTGCTCAAACCTCTAAATTTGACGCCCAACAGCTCGAAACTAGCCAAACATTACACAAACTAGTCAATCTATGCTCGAAAGTTCATAATTCTACCATTTAAGTGATTACCCAAGCTAATTTGTAAGATTCTTAAAATTCATCCCCGGGCCCACATGCTCGGATTTTGGAAATTCTTAAAGAAGGTTGTTACCCATAACCTAAGGATTAATAATGTATGATTTTTACTAGATTCCATAACTAATTTCGTGGTTAAATCCCATTTTATTCAAAACTGTAGGTTTCACCCTAAACCCATAATTTTCACTAATTTTTGTGTGTTAATCTACCCAAAGACTAAGTAATAAACTCACATTAAGTAGGAATACATTATCTCAAGGTGCTAAGTCGAAATCTCTGATTTTGGGAGCTCCTAAATAGCCCAAAGTGTGATAAATGTTCTTAAATGAGCCTAAGTCTCGATTTAAAAGGACCCCACTGCTTCCAGTGATTTCGCACCTGCGGCGAGTGGACTGCACGGACCAGTGTCCGCATCTGCGGAAAGATGAGGGCTGGCCTGGATCGCACCTGCGGCTTCGCTTTTGCAAAGAAGGGCCCGTACCTGCGGATCCTGGGCACCCCTAGAAGGCCGCACCCGCGAGGCTTCGACCACACCTGCGGCTGACCAGTCGCAGGTGCGGTCGCACCAGATCTGATGCACCAGCAGCTCTCTTTGAGCTGGGACTCGCCTCGCGCGACGTCTGAAAGGCATCCGGGGCCCCGTTCAAATACACCAACAAGTTCTAAATCATAAAACGGACTCGTTCGGACCTACAAAACGCCCGAAACAACATTAAATCTAAGAATCACACCCCAAAACAAACTAAACTTAACTTAAGAATTTTAAGTTCTTGGATCCACTTCCAATTTTTGCCGAAACGTACCTATACTACTCGGAATGACACCAAATTTTGCGAGCAAGTCATAAACGACACTATAGAACTGTTCCCAGTCTCGGAATTCCGTTCAGACCTCGATAACACCAAAACACATTCCAAACCTCAATCTTTGAATTTCAAGAATCATATCTCACTATTTGGCGCTGAAACGCCCCCGGGTCATCCAAAACCCATTCTGAACATACGCCCAAGTCCGAAATCATCATGCGAACCTATTGGAACCTTCAAACACCGATTCCGAGGTCGTTTACTAAATTGTTGACCGAAGTCAAACTTGGCCTTTAAGTCCAACCTTAAGGAACTAAGTGTTACACTTCCAACCCAAACTCTTCCAATTCCCGAACCAACCAACCCCGTAAGTCATAAATCAATAAAAGCAAATACTTGAAGTCTTATTCAGGGGAACAAGGTTCTAGAAAGCAAAACGATTGGTCAGGTCGTTGCATTCTCCACCTCTTAAACAAACATTCGTCCTTGAACGGGTCTAGAATCATACCTGCCTATCAATAATAGCAATGGGCTCCTCCTCGTAGCCCAACCCCTGGTCTAGTTGAATGGTATTGAAGTCTAACACATGAGACAAGTCGGCGTGGTACCTCCGGAGTATAGGTACAAGAAAAACTAGGTGAACACCTGATAAGCTGGAAGGTAGAGCAAGCTCATAAGCAACCTCCCCAACTCGCCCAACACCTCGAATGGGCCTATAAACCTTGGGCTCAACTTTCCCTTCTTCCTGAACCTCATAATACCCTTCATCGGCGAGACTTTCAAAAGAACCTTCTCGCCGACCATGAACGATACATCACGCGCCTTATGGTCCGCGTAACTCTTCTGCTTGGACGGTGCCGTACTAATCCTCTCTTGAATCAGCTTTACCTTCTCCAAGGCATCCTTTACCAAGTCAGTGCCATATAGCTTAGCCTCACCAGGCTCAAACCACCCAATGGGAGAACGGCATGGCCGACCATATAGAGCCTCAAATGGGGCCATCTCAATGCTGGACTGATAGTTGTTGTTGTACGCAAACTCGGCCAAGGGCAAGAACTGATCCCACTGCCCTCCAAAGTCAATCACACATGCCCTAAGAATTTCCTCCAATATCTGAATTGTCCGCTCTGACTGCCCGTCGATCTGAGGATGAAATGTTATGCTGAGCTTTACACGGGTGCCCAACTCACTCTGCACTGGTCTCTAGAAATGCAAGGTGAACTCAGGACCTCTATCTGATATAATATACACAGGCACACAGTGCAACCGGACTATCTCCCGAATGTAGATCTGAGCTAACCTCTCTGAAGTATAAGTAGTGGCCACGGGAACGAAGTGTGCTGACTTGGTTAATCTGTCTACAATAACCCAAACCGCATCAAACTTCCGCAAGGTTCGCGGCAACACGACTACAAAGTCTATAGTGATGCGCTCCCATTTCCACTCAGGTATAGGTATCTACTGGAGTAGACCTCCTGGCCTCTGGTTCTCACACTTAACCTACTGGCAATTTAGACATCTATCCACACACTCCACTATGTCTTTCTTTATCCGCCGCCAGCAGTAGTGCTGCCTCAGGTCTCGATACATCTTCGTGGTACCTGGATGAATAGAATACCGTGAACTATGTGCCTCCTCTAGAATCCTCTCCCTCAAGCCATCAACATTAGGAACACATAGGCAACCCTGAAGTCACAGGACACCATCCTCGCCAATAGAAACCCCCTTGGTACCACCCTGTAGTACCGTCTACCTAAGAACTGCCAAGTGCGAATCATCGAACCGCCGAGCCTTAATCTTCCCCAATAATGAAGACTGAGAAATAACACATGCAAGAACTCGGCTGGGCTCTGAAATGTCCAGCCTCATAAGTCTGTTAGACAAGGACTGAATGTCCAGGGGTAATGGTCTCTCCTCCGCTGAAATGAATGTCAAGCTACCCATACTCTCCGCCTTCCTGCTTAAGGAGTCTGCAACCACATTCGCCTTCCCAGGATGATAAAGAATGGTGATGTCATAATCCTTCAATAACTCAAGCCACCTACGATGCCTCAAATTAAGGTCTCTTTGCTTGAACAGGTGTTGTAAGTTGCGGTGGTCTGTATAAACCTCACAACACACCCCATACAAGTAATGCCTCCAAATCTTAAGAGAGAGAACAATCGCTACCAACTCCAAATTGTGCACGGGGTAGTTCTTTCTCATGAATCTTCAACTGACGCGAAGCATATGCAATAACTCGTCCCTTCTGCATCAATACATATACTAAGACAATGGGTGAACCGTCACAATAAACTGTATACATCTCTGAATCGGAAGGCAACACTAGAACTAGTGTTGTGGTCAAAGCTGACTTGAGCTTCCAAAAGCTCGCCTCACACTCGTCGGACCATCGGAACGAGGAACCCTTCTGGGTCAACCTAGTCAGAGGGGATGCAATGGATGAAAAGCCCTCTATAAACTGACGATAATAACATGTCAATCCCAAGAAACTCTTGATCTCGGTCGCTGAAGTAGGACGTGGCCAACTCTGAACTTCCTCAATCTTCTTAGGATGCACCTTGATACCCTCTCCGGACACCACATGTCCCAAGAATTCCACTGAATCTAAACCAAAACTCACACTTGGAGAACTTAGCATACAGCTTTTGTTCTCGCAAGGTCTGGAGCACTACTCTCAAATGTTGCTCGTGCTTCCCCAGGCTACTTAAGTAGATCAAGATTTCATCAATGAAGACAATGACAAAGGAATCGATATAAGGCCTCAACACCTTGTTCATCACATCCATTAACGCTACTAGGGCATTAGTCAAGTCGAAGGACATCACCAGGAACTCGTAATGACCATATCTAGTACGGAAGGCAGTCTTCGGAACATCTAAGTCCCGAATCCTCAACTGATGATACCCAGATCTCAGGTCGATCTTAGAAAACACCCTAGTACCCTGCAGCTGGTCAAACAAATCATCGATGCACGGTAACGGGTATTATTTCTTGATTGTAACTTTGTTCAAATGACGGTAGTCAATACACATCCGCATAGTCCCATCCTTCTTCTTTACAAATAACACTAGAGCAACCCAAGGCGATACACTCGGTCTAATAAACCCCTTAGCTAGCAACTCCTCGAGTTGTTCTTTCAATTCTTTTAGAGCCATACGGTACGGTGGAATGAATATAGGCTGGGTGCCTGGCGCCAAGTCAATGCAAAAATCAATATCACAATTTGGCGGCATGCCTGGGAGGTCAGAAGGAAACACATCGGCAAAATCCCGAACTACTGGCATTGAATTGATCGTCGGATCACTCTGCGGTGGTGTCCCGCACATAAGCGAGATAAGCCAAACAACCCTTCTTGACCATACGTCGATCCTTCAGAAAAAAAATAACCCGACTGGCTGCACTAACTGAGGAACCTCTCCACTCCAATCTCGGCAACTCAGGCATGGCTAGTGTAACAGTCTTGGCATGGAAATCTAGGATGGCGTGGTACGGAGATAACCAATCCATGCCCAGGATGACCTCAAATTCGGTCATATCAAGTAACAAGAGGCCCGCCGTAGTCTCGAACCCACAGAATGTGACCACACAGGACCGATAGATCTGGTCCATAACCACAGAATCACCCACAGGAGTGGACACATAAACAGGATTACCCAAAGACTCACGAGGAACGCCTAGGAAATGAGCAAATAGAGATGATACATATGAATAGGTAGACCCTGGGTCAAAAAATACTGAAACCTCCATACTGCAGACAGAGATAATACCTGTGATAACGGCGTCTGAGGCCAATGATTCTGGTCTGGCCGGAAAAGCATAAAATCTGGATGGAGCATCGGTTGGCTGGCCTCCACCCGACTGAATAGCAGCTGGCTGAGCTCCCACTGTCTAGCCTCCACCTCTAGGACGACCCTTACCCACCTGTCCTCCACCTCTGGGTGGCCGGACTGTTGGTGCTGAAATCATAGGATGATGGCCCTGCTGCACTGCCTTGCCTCGAAGTTTGGGACAAGTCCTCTTCATGTGACCTAGATCTCCACACTCATAACAGCCTCTCATCACCATAGACTGCTGCCCTGAAGACTAGCCCTGGTGGCCGGAATACCCACCGGAGGAACCCTAAATGGCTGGGGGATAGTATGAACTCTCTGGAATGGCAATGAAATAAGGCCTCACTAGAGCGCCTCGAGGAGGTGGTGGTGGTGCTGAATATGGGGGCATGCTGAGCTGGCCCCTCCCAAACTGACCTCTGCCCCTAATCGGAGCACCTCTAAAATCCTCATAAAAATCGAGCTCTCTTATCCTGCTGCCCCTGCTCCCTACCCCTCAGACGATAACCCTCAATCCTGCGGGCGATCTCCACCACTAGCTGATAGGGAGTCCCCATCTCCACCTCTCGGGCCACGCTGGCCCTAATACCAGAGTGCAACCCTGCTACAAATATCCGCACTCTCTCGACATCAGTAGGAAGTATCATAAGTGCGTGACGAGACAACGCAGAAAACCTCGCCTCGTAGTCGGTCACGGACATATGACCCTGCTCAAGCTGCTCAAGCTGCTCAAACTGGTACCGCAGCTCTTCCCTCTCAGAGGGTGGGATATACCTATCCAGGAATAACTGAGTGAAGTGCCCCTAGGAGATGGGAGGAGAATCCGCTGGCCTGCCAAGAACATAAGACTGCCACCACCTACGGGCCCTGCCCTTATCTGGAAAGTTGTGAAGTCAACCCCATGAGACTCCAGTATCCTCATGTTGTGCAGTCTATCCCTGCACCTATCAATAAAATCCTGAGCATCCTCATGACGCTCTCCCCCGAAGACAAGAGGGTGAAGCCTATTCCATCTGTCCAATAACTTGTGCGGATCACCACCCGCAGTCGGTCGCGGCTCAGGTGCTACTGCAGAACTTGGCTGGGCCCCACCTGTAGCTAGGGTACCCAGAGTCTGATAAACCACAGCTGCATGTCCTGGGGCCTGGGCAGTAGGAGTCTGTGCTCCCCCTCCCGCCTAAGATGTGGCCGGGTCCGCTGGAAATAAACCAGCCTGGGTCATAGTGTCCATGAACCGCATCATACGGCCCATGAACTCCTGGAAGCCCGGCGCTGTCATGAAATCCACCGGAGTAGTATCTTCTACAGGCACCTCGCCCTGCTCCCCAATGATAGGGTCCTCTGGTGGTGGTGCATCTGGGGCAGCTCTAGGACGCCCTCGTCTCCTACCTCGGGCCGGTGCCCTTCCCCGGCCTACCTCGGCCTCTAGCAACGTGGGGAGAAACTCTTCCCAGGTCCGGAACGTCAGCTGTGCGAGTACTTATGATCTGTGAGAGAATAGAAGAGTGAAATTTAATATACTACCAACTGCACGCAGAAGATGAATAAAGAGAGATTTCCTAACACCCTATAGCCTCCCGAAGATAAATACAGATGTCTTTGTACCGATCCGCAAGACTCTATTGGGTTTGCCCGTTACTTGTGAGACCTACGTGAACCTAGAGCTCTGATACAACCTTGTCACAACCCAAATCCTAATCTAGGTCGCGATGGCGCCCGAC
Organism: Nicotiana knightiana; assembly: GCA_005239525.1. NCBI lineage: Eukaryota > Viridiplantae > Streptophyta > Magnoliopsida > Solanales > Solanaceae > Nicotiana > Nicotiana knightiana. The sequence continues at coordinate 86,483 of ML435356.1, read as the reverse complement.
ACCGATGTTAGGCAAGCCAACATTATTAGTCTAGTGAATCCCATTTGATTTTATAAAAACTTTATTAACAATACTCAAATTTTGCCACAAGCATGAGAAAGTGATAAATATCGAAGCAAATTTACTTGGAATGATCAAGAAGTTAAATTTAAATAGTTACATTTCCAAAAGAATAGTCTACCAATGGGTGTGCCAGGAACTGGTGTCACAAGTATGCATGCATCTTGTGGAAGGAAACCAAAATAATACATCTTTCCTACTTTCTGAGAGAATATAGATAGAATAACAAAAAAAAGGAAGACTTCCATGCGCTGTTGAACGGCATCAAGGGAAGCAGCTCACCGTGGAAACCCTAAATCTCGAGGAGTCAAGAACGTGCTCCGGGCTGACAACCAGATGAACCCACCTCAAGAACCTGTACAATTAAGTACAGAAGTGTAGCATGAGTACATAAACATTATGTACCCAGTAAGTATCCAGTCTAATCTCGAAGAAGTAGTGATGAGAGGTCGACTTTACACTTACTAGGTCCAAAATAATGTATTTAAATATAAGAGTAAGCATGAATATCAAAGATGAATGTCAATAAGGACAAGGATAACAAACTATCCACAGATACATTTATGTGTCGACTCCTATCAAACCGATTACTCATTTATTCTTTTGGGCCCTTTTTCTTTTTAAAATTTTATCAACTATAAGAAAGTACCAAGCAATTAACATACGCATAGTATGCCGAGGACGTACGGCCCGATCCAACAGAAAAATAAATGCGCACTACCGGAGGGTCGAACGGCGCGAACCATAGATGCATCTCTTACCCTACTCGCGAATCATACATGCGGCGTGGTAAAGTTTACAAATAATAGGGTTACCCCGCTCGCGAATCATACCTATGACGCAGGTACTCATAGATACACACATTCAAACAGTCAATCCATGTTTTATCAGCGAACACTTATCCGAAGGAAAATAAATTCCCTTATCACGGTCCATAAAAAAAAGAAGCGAAGTCTCACTTATTTAGAATTTCATCTACAAATTTGATGTGACTTAAGCAATTTAATATATCGACAAAGTTACAACTAATCCAAGTATAGCGTGCTTTTGGGTCCTAGACTACCCGGACTCAAGTACAATAGTAGCTACGCATGAACCCATGTCACCTCGTGCGTACGTAGCCCCCACAAATAGTAGCACATAATAACTTATTTAACCTATGGGGACAATTCCTTCTTACAAGGTTAGAAAGGAGACTTACCTCATATCAAGCCTACTTCCCGATTCAAGAATACGCTCAAACCTCCAAATTTGACGCCCAACAGCTCGAAACTAGCCAAACATTACATAAACTAGTCAATCTATGATCGAAAGTTCATAATTCTACCATTTAAGTGATTACCCAAGCTAATTTTTAAGATTCTTAAAAGTCACCCCCGGACCCACATGCTCGGATTTCGGAAATTCTTAAAGAAAGTTGTTACCCATAACCTAAGGATTAATAATATATCATTTTTACTAGATTCCATAACTAATTTCGTGGTTAAATCCCATTTTATTTAAAACCGTAGGTTTCACCCTAAACCCATAATTTTCACTAATCTTTGTGTATTAATCTACCCAAAGACTATGTAATAAACTCACATTAAGTAGGAATACATTACCTCAAGGTGCTAAGTCGAAATCTCTGTTTTTGGGAGCTCCTAAATCGCCCAAAGTGTGATAAATGCTCTTAAATGAGCCTAAGTTCCGATTTAAAACGACCTCACTGCCTCCAGTGATTTCGAACATGCGGCGAGTGGACCGCACCTGCGGACCAGTGTCCGCATCTGCGGATAGAGGAGGGGCCGGCCTGGATCGCACCTGCGGAAGGATACGCGCACCTGCGGCTCCGCTTTTGCGAAGAAGGGCCTGCACCTACAGTTCCTGGTCTCCCCCTAGAAGGCCGCACCTGCGAGGCTTCGACCGCACCCGTGGTCTCGCACCTGCGGCTGATCAGTCGCAGGTGTGGTCACACCTGATCTGATGCACCAGCTGCTCTCTTTGAGTTGGGTCTCGCCTCGCACGACGTTCGAAAGGTATCCGGGGCTCCCGAGGCCCCGTTCGAATACACCAACAAGTTCTAAATCATAAAATTGACTCGCTCGGACCTACGGAACGCCCGAAACAACATTTAATCTAAGAATCGCACCCCAAAACCAACTAAACTTAACTTAAGAACTTTAAGTTCTTGGATCCACTTCCAATATGCTGAAACGTACCTATACTACTCGGAATGACACCAAATTTTGCGAACAAGTCATAAATGACACTACAGAACTGTTTCCAGTCTCAGAATTCCGTTCAGACCTCGATAACACCAAAATGCGTTCCTCATAACAAGACGCAATCTATTTCATATGAAAAATGGAATGAAAGGAAGCCCAACTTAAATATTTTAAAGTGTGGGGGTGCTTAGCTAAAGTGCAAGTTCCTACACCCAAAAGGGTAAAGATCGGACCGAAAATTATTGATTGTGTATTCATAGGATATGCAACAGTTAGTAAGTCATATCATTTTCAAGTTCATAAATCAGAAATTTCTTACATTCATATTAATACGGCAATTGAATCAGATAATGCTGAATTCTTTGAGAATATTTATCAGTATAAAAAGGAATGTGAGTCGTCTAGTGAACTATCTAAACTACTTCGGGAAGAAGCAAAAGAAATTACACCTAATGAGGTGAATCCAAAACGTAGTAAACGTCAAAAGACAATTATTTCCTTTGGGCTAGATTTTCTGACATTCTTGTTGGAGATGAGCCTCAAACATTTAAAGAAGCAATGTCTTGCTCGAAAGCACAATATTAGAAAGAGGTAGTCAACAGTGAGATATAACCCATATTAAGTAATCATACAATAGTGAGAGATAACCTATATTAAGTAATCATACTTAGTAATTGGTTGATCTTCCTCCATGAAATAAACCTTTTGGTTCTAAGTGAATTTTCAGAAGGAAAATGAAAGCTGATGGTACTATTGAAAAATATAAGGCAAGATTGATTGACAAGGATTAAGACAACGAGAAGGTCTTGATTACTTTGACACATACTCACCGGTAACGATAATTACATCTATTCAGATAGTAATAGTGTTAGCCACCGTGTATGGCCTTGAAATCAATCAGATGGACGTAAAGACAACCTTTTTAAATTGAGATTTGGAGGAAGCAATTTATATGGAACAACCTGAAAGGTTCGTGGTTCCTGAAAAAGAAAAAAGGTGTCGACTTGTTAAGTCACTTTACGGACTAAAACAAACACTCAAACAATGGCATGCAAAATTTTACTAGAAAATGATGTCAAATGGTTTCAAACTAGTGTATTTACATTATGAATACTCGAAATTATGTAGTCATTTCTTATTTATATATGGATTACATGCTGATAGAAAAGGCACATGTGAAATGTGGGGGCATTTAGCTTATGCATAACAAAAGCTATTGCTAGACGGGATGTATATATTATCTAGAAAAATTAGATGATATGATTCTTCGAACCCCATGAATCCTTAGGGATATTGATGTGGTAGTCGGTGAATTCATTACTTTTTCAGTCTTAGTGATGAATAGTGATGAAACTACAAATTTGAAAGTTGTCTACGTGCCGTTCCAGAAATGATTTATTCTTTCTTGAACATTTATAATATTTAGATCTTCTATGAAAGGGTGTCACCTTGAAGGCGGTGACTTTTCATGAAAAAATGCATTTATATATTTTGTATAAACATGACATTCATGAATGAATGTATTGATACGTTGGTCTATAATGAGCTGGACCGACCGATTAATATGACCAAAATCCATTTCAATTTGGATTTGTTTCATTAATGGAGGTGCTATAATTTTCATATCATATAAGCATATGAATAAATAACATACAAATGCTTGAAAATGGTGGAGTGATTGAAAAATGTGTTATCTATTAAAAGATTATGGCCACAATTGATGCCAATCATGCCAGTTGTTGTTATAATATATGATTGATACATTAAGTGTAGTCAATAATTTGATACGCAAGTGAAAGTCGAGACGTATTAGTCTACGACATAAGGAAGTTCGCATTGAACTTTCATGACAATGAAACGAGTCTTAAAATATAGTCAAAATTATGCTTTGGGCTCCAATAAGTATCCCGTGATAATAGAGGGGTATAGTGATGCAAATTAGATCATCGGTTTAACTGATTCTAAACAGTCAGTGGAGGATCTATGTCTTGAAAATTGTCCAAACAAACGTACATTGATCGCTCTATAGTGGAGGCTGAGTTTATAGCCTTAGACAAGGCTAGTGAAGAAGTTGAATGGATCCTAAAATTTTCTGAAAGATATTTTATTTTGGCCCAAATCGTTGGCACATATATGTATATATTGTGATAGTCAAGGAGCAACAGGAAGGGCTAGGAGCTTTATGTATAACAAGAAATCTCGTCGTATACGACGAAGGCATAAAATTGTTAGGAAACTATTCTCTAGGGGAATTATCATAATAAATTATGAAGTCAAGTGATAATGTGTCGGATCCACTTACAAAAGGCCTAACTAGAGAGGTAGTTGATAGATCATCGAAGGAAATGAGACTATGGCCAAGGAAAAGTCATTGTGGCGGTAACTCTACCTAGAAGGCTGGAGATCCCAAGATCTAGGTTCAAGGAGCTCAAACAAAGTCATTAATAACGGTTCAACATTGTCAAATAAAATTTCTTTTTGGTCCATTCTCGTGATGAGACAATGTTCAGTACCAAGGATAAAGCATTAAGGCTTTTTAATGGTTTCTAAGTTTTATACGGGGTACATCAAATTGTGTATCTACGGGATAACATGTTTAGGAATCACCTATGTAAGTGTGAAGTGGAAGAGGCTTCAAAGAGAATTCTGTAAGGCCAGTTCTCTATGCACTTATGAACCAGGTGGTGTTCATGGTTGAAACGAACATAACAATGAGAATCAAGGACGGTTAATGGTTGATTGTGTGAATTATGGTTGTCTAGGTATACATCAAAGTTTGACAGTTCAAAGATATCAAATCTATCGATTGACCGAGTATATCCGACATAAGTTCACTATGGAAATTTCAAAGGGTAACCTACTTATCCAGATGTGATTAATCCTTACTTGCGAATCACTCAGTATTTTCATGCATGTTTTTACTCATGTCCATTCCCCATTTATGTGGGGGATTGTTGTGTTTTTTCTTTAAAGGGTGTGAATGAGAAATGGAAGAAGCACCTTTTGGATTGCACCTCTCCATATCACCCTTCCTTTGTCTGTAAATTTAGAGGCTTGGCCATGATTTTTATGTGGAAAATCAGAAAACTTCTCCCCTCTTTTTTACATTGTTGCATTATTTTAAAATAAATATAAATGTCAAGTGTGATTTTCTCCATTTGTTGAGTTCGCTGAAGTTTTGTGATTTGTAATACCGCTATAACAAAATAGTTATTATGTTCTACCCTGGGAGGAATTAATCCATAACCTTGGGAAACAGTGAAGGGATTAAATTCCTTAAGGATACAGTGTGAATTCAGTGGGCTCGGAATTATTTTACGTTTTTTTTATTGAACTAATATTTCTTTGTTGTTCTGAATTTCTGGTTTCGAACATAGATTACCAACATTATGTAACCCCTCTATTTATAGTAGTAGAGGATGGACAATCCAGATACATATGAACTCTTTTGCTTGATTTTGGTTGGTTTATGTAAGTCATCAAACTTATCATATAAGCAATGTGATAAGCTTGCTAGTGATTGCCACGACTTGTTATTTTAGACACTTGGAAACTCTTGATTGGTCATTGTTTTAGACTGGGACCGCCACATCATTTAATACGTGGCGTCATCTTGTTGGCTTTGAGTTGGACTGGATATGCCATGTCATTTGACACATGGTATGAGTCTGGGCCTTAAGTTGAAATGGACCTTGGGCTTGAAGAAAATAACAAGAGCAATGTAACGACCGGTAGGTCGTTTTGAGAGTTAGCGCCCCGATCCCCTAATAACTGCTTTCCCCATGTCTATTTCTGCTTTTGGGACTTTTTGGAACGTTGAGTGGTGAAATTCGGAGAGTTTTTGGACACATAGTCCTTATATGTGAGTTTTAAGCTTTAGAAATTTGACCGTAGTTGAAACTGTGGGAAGATGGGTCCGGAATGGGATTCTGTCGACTCCGTTAGCTCCGTTGGGTGATTTCAGAGTTATGAGCGTGTCCGGAAGGTGCTTTCGATATCTGTAGTAAATTTAGGCTTGAATTGGCAAAATTAGAATTTCGGCGATTCGGTCGATAGGTGAAATGTTGATATCGGGCTCGGAATGGAATTCCGAGAGTGGCTGTAGGTCTGTTGTATCATTTGGGACCTGTGTGTAAAATTTGAGGTCATTCGAACTAGTTTTGATGTATTTCGGCATCGGTTGTAGATTTTTGGAAATTTCATAAGTTAGGCTTGAATCCATGTATAATTGGTGATTTTGGTGTTATGTGATGTGTTTTGGAGGCTCAACTAAGTTTGGATAAGGTATTAGGACTGGTTGGTAAGTTTGGTTGAGGTCTCGGGGGCCTCGGGGATGTTTCGGATGCTCAACATGTGATCTTTGAACTTGAAGAATAGCCGAACCATTTCTGGTTCTGGTATCTCGCACCTGCGATGGACTTTCCGCAGGTGCGAACGAGGGGTTCGCAGGTGCGGACTTGGCCAATTCACTCAGTCCTCACAGGTGTGGTTGAGTTTTTGTAGGTGCGGAGCCGTAGATGCGGCCAATTGACCGCAGGTGCGGCCCTAGTCCTTTTAGTGGGTTTTCGCACCTGCGATGGAATTTCCGCATGTGCAGTCCATGGGGCGCAGGTGCAAAAGTCACAGGGCAGATATATCAGATTCGAGGGCTTGAATTTCATACCTTCTAAAATCATTTGGAGCTCGGGTGTAGGCGATTTGGAGTCAGTTTTGAGGAAAAGCTTCATAGGTAACAACTCCTCACCCTATTCCCTTTGTATAGCATTAATCTGTGGTCATTTCTTCCATGCAATTAAGGGATTTAGGTGAAAAATCATGCAAATGGGAAGAAATTTCACTAATTAGAAAATCCGAGAATTTACTAGGATTCTGTTGTCGGTTTTCGATGATTCTTGTTTGAGTGAGTTCGTGAGTTAATGGGTGTTCTAAATTTGTAACTTTCACTTGTTTCCGAGACGTGGGCCGGGGGGACTTTTTGGGCGATTTTCCTAATTTCACGTATTAGCTTCGAACTTATTAGCTATTTTGATTCTTAAAGTGATATTTACATTATGCAATCGAATCGAATAGATTTGGGTCATACGGAGCCAGATACTCGTGGCAAGAGCGTGGTTTTGAGTTGAGTAGCGTAGTCGAGGTAAGTGGCTTGCCTAACTCTATGTTGGGGACTTCCTTTAAGCTATTTTGATACTGCTCTGTGTTGTTTGGGCATCGTGTGTGTGAGGTGACGAGTACGCACACGGGCCATTGTTGCTAAAGTCCGTTTTTCCTCCATGACTCAAATCATTTCACTCTTATTTCACTGATTCATGTATCGACTATGTAGTTAGATTAGGAAATAGCATGCCTACCTGTTTTACTTGAATTTTCCCTAGTATTACGATGTGTACCATGTTTAGGTAGTTTTATCCATACTTTTGCATGTGATTTTTCCTGAACTATTTTTAATAAAAAATTTATTCGGTATTTGCACTGCATTGCATATTTAAATTGGGACTACGGACGAGATTCCGGGAACTTTACCCCTATACTGCATTGCATATTTAAATTGGGACTGCGAACGATATTCCGGGAGCTTTCCCTCTGTACTGCATAGCATATTTAAATTGGGACTACGGACGAGATTCCGGATGTTTTCCTCATGTACTGCATTGCATATTTAAATTTGGACTACGGACGAGATTCTGGGAGCTTTCCCTCTTTACTGCATTGCATACTTGTTCCTGTGATATATGTTGTGCTGAGTTGAGGGCTCCCTGTTATTATTTTCTTCTAGCTCATTGTTCATACTGATTTGCCTTAGCTTATTATATCTCTCTGTTCATATTTTTATATTGTTTTGCTATAAGTAGAGCCTTAACCTGACCTCGTCACTACTTGACTGGGGTTAGGCTTGGCATTTACTAGGTACCAATTTGTGGTGTACTCATGCCCTTTTCTGCATATGTTTTTCGTGTGCAGATCCAGGTACCAGCGCTCAGTTCCGTGGCTAGGGGTCCGAGCAGCAGCTTTTAGGAGACCAAAAGGTAATTTTGCCGCGTCCGCAGAGTCCTTCGATTCACCTTTCACTCTAGATTTAGATAGATTTATTTTTTTTTCATGTAAATTCCCTCTCGTTGTATAGAGCTATTTTGAGACAGAGCTTGTGACTAAGGTGATATTCCGAGTTTTGGGAAAGTTGTATTTTGTATGCGCCAAGTGGCGATGTTTTATTGTAGACTCACTTATTTCATCTTTATTTCTATTGCTTTTATTTAATATGTGTTTTCCGCAATTAGGCTTACCTAGTCGTAGAGACTAGGTGCTGTCACGATGCCTTCGGAGGGGAAATCGGGTTGTGACAAGTTGGTATCAGAGCGTCTAGGTTCATAGGAGTCACAAGTCACAAGCCAGTTTATTAGAGTCTCGCGGATCGGTGCGGAGATGTCTGTATCTATCTTCAGGAGGCTATGTAACTGTTAGGAACAATCATATTTCTTTGATTTCCTTTTTCGTGCGAGTTATTGACATAAAAAAAATTCTAAAATTCATTCTATTCTTTTCCACATATGGTGAGGACCCATACGGGGAGGGTCGGTGACCAGGCACTCGAGCCCATACGCCGGGGCCGGGGTAGAGGACGACCACGCGGTGCAGCCCGAGCACCGGCGAGAGCAGCGGCAGAGGATCCTATGGCAACCCCAGCTGGAGAGCCGGCACAGGAGGTCCCTACTGCTGCTCCAGCCTTGCAGGAGACCTTCACTCAGTTCATGAGCATGTTCAGTACTCTAGCACAGGATGGACTATTTCCGATTGCTCCCGCTACATATTAGGCTGGGGGAGGGGCACAGAATCACGCAGCCTGCACTCTTTATCAGATGGGCCAGGTTAATCAGGCCCCGGAGTATATTCCTATGCCCCAGCAGCTCCAGTTCAGCATGATGCTAGGGCAGCAGCCTCTGAGGCCGAGCAGCTCAGACTCGAGAGGTACAAAAAGTACAACCCACCTACTTTCAGCGGACTAGCTTCTGATGACGCTCTGGGATTTCTTGAGGAGTGTCATCATATTCTCCGCACTATGGGAATTGTGGAGAACAGTGGGGTTTCTTTCACCGGTTTCCAGCTGAGGGGAGCGGCATATCAGTTGTGGCGGGCCTATGAGCTGAGTAGTCCGGATGAGGAAGCCTCACTCACTTGGACTCAGTTTTCAGAGATATTTTGTGAGAGTGTGTCCTTAGAGGGTTTGGACGAGATTCTACGTAGTTTCCTTTCTTCTGAAAGGTTATTTACCGGAGGGGAATTTAATGGCCATATTGGGGCGGCCACTGGTAGCTATGGCGAGGTGCACGGTGGCTTCATCCTTGGGGACAAGAATGGAGGAGGTACCTCGCTGTTAGATTTCGTTAGGGCTTTCGAGCTGGTGATTGCAAACTCGACTTTCCCGAAGAGGGAAGAGCATCTGGTTACTTTACAAAGTGTGGCGGTGAAGACTCAGATTGATTACCTCCTCCTCAGAAGGTGTGATAGAGGGTTGTGCAAGGATTTCAAGGTTATCCCGGGAGAGTCCCTAGCGACTCAGCATAGGCTTTTAGTGATGGACGTCGGTATTTTGGTAAAGAGGAAGATAAGGTTCATCCGGGGCCGTCCGAGGATTAGATGCGGAGCTTTGACTAAGGATAATGCTCAGGAGTTAGAGAGGAGGTTATCCTCTATGGGAGCTTGGATGAGTAGTAGGGACGCGAGCTCTATGTGGTCAGCGACGGCGAACTTTGTCACGGAGGCTGCGAGGGAGGTGCTAGGGGTATCGAAGGTTTATTCTGGCAGGCATCAAGGCGATTGGTGGTGGAATAATGCAGTCCAAGGTAAAGTGGAGGCGAAGAAGGTAGCGTATGCAAAGTTGGCCGGGAGCACCTGTGAGGAGGAGAGGAGAGAGAACAGAGAGAGGTACAAGGTGGCGAGGAAGGAGGCGAAGCTGGCGGTCACGGAGGCCAAGAATGCGGCGTTTGGTCGTATGTACGAGGAATTGGGGGAGAAAGGTGGGGACAAGAAGTTATTTTAGCTGGCTAAAGCGAGGGAGAGGAAGGCCCGGGATCTATACCAGGTGAGGTGCATCAAGGATGAGGACGGTCGGGTATTGATGGGGGAGTCTCAGATTAAGCAGAGATGGCAGTCCTATTTCCCAGGTCTTCTCAACGAGGAGGGGGATCGAGAAATAGAGCTAGGGGTCTTGGGGCAGTCGGAGAGTCTCCGAGACTTTGGGTTTTTCAGGCGCATTAGGGTGGAAGAGGTTGTTGGGGCTTTGCGTAAGATGAGTAGGGGTAGAGCGACCAGGCCGGAAGAAATTCTGGTGGAGTTTTGGAAGTGTGTGGGTAGAGCAGGCCTGGAGTGGTTGACGGGGTTGTTCAATGTTATTTTTAGGACGAAGAGGATGTCGGAGGAGTGGAGATGGAGTACAGTGGTGTCGTTGTACAATAACAAAGGTGATATCCAGTGTTGTAACAACTATAGGGGCATCAAGTTACTAAGCCATACTATGAAAGTATGGGAGAGGGTTGTTGAGGCGAGGGTGAGGAAGACGACATCGATATTCGACAACCAGTTTGGGTTCATGTCGGGTCGATCCACCAAGGAAGCTATCCACCTTATTAGGAGGTTGGTGGAACAGTTCAGAGATAAGAAGAAAGACCTACACATGGTGTTTATTGACTTAGGGAAAGCGTATGACAAGGTCCCTAGGAAGGTGCTCTGGAGAAGTCTTGAGGCTAAGGGCGTGCCGGTAACCTACATAAGAGCGATAAAGGACATGTATGATGGAGCTAAGACTAACGCTAGGACTGTAGGAGGCGACTCAGAGCATTTCCCGGTTGTTATGGGGTTACACCAAGGCTCTGCGCTTAGCCCATTCCTATTTTCCTTAGTGATGGATGCACTGACACACCACATCCAAGGGGATGTGCCATGGTGTATGTTATTCGCTGATGACATAGTTCTGATTGATGAGACGAGGGTCGGTGTTAACGAGAAGCTGGAGGTCTGGAGACAAACCCTCGAGTCTAAGGGTTTCAAATTGAGCAAGTCTAAGACGGAGTATCTGGAGTGCAAGTTTAGCGCTGAGGCGAGTGAGGTAGGTGGGGACGTGGGGCTTGGATCTCAGGTCATCCCCAAGAGAGATAGCTTTAAGTACCTTGGGTCGGTGATTCAGGGGACGGAGAGATCGATGAGGACGTCACCAGCCGTATAGGAGCGGGTTGGACGAAGTGGAGGCTTGCATCTGGAGTATTGTGTGACAAGAAAGTGCCACCAAAATTTAAAGGTAAGTTTTATAGAGCTGTGGTTAGACTAGCCATGTTGTACGGGACAGAGTGTTGGCCGGTTAAGAACTCCCATATTCAGAGGATGAAGGTAGCAGAGATGAGAATGCTTAGGTGGATGTGTGGGCACACTATGATAGATAGGATTAGGAATGTAGATATTCGGGAGAAGGTGGGTGTGGCGCCGGTGGACGATAAGATGCGGGAAGTGAGGCTAAGATGGTTCCGTCACGTGCGAAGAAGGAGCCTTGATGCCCCGGTGAGGAGGTGTGAGCAGTTGGCGGTGGTGGGTTTGAGGAGAGGTAGAGGGCGGCCGAAGAAGTATCGGGAAGAGGTGATTAGGCAGGACATGGCGAGACTGCAGATTTCCAAGGACATGGCTCTTGATAGGAAGGTCTGGAGGTCAAGTATCAGGGTTGTAGGATAGGGGGTAGTAGAGCTTTTCATTCTTCAGTCCCGGGGTGGGGCGGGTTTGGATAGGATTGATCTTAGAGGGCTTGCGGTCTATGTTGAGTGTTCTCTTCCCTTAGATACTGACTAATGGTATTGTTTGTCACTTATCTGATGGCTTTTATGTTTATGTTATTACTTTCATGTTTTTATGTTTATGCTATTACTTTCTACTGGAAGTTACTAATGTATTGTCTTTTCGTGTTTATTTCCGTCCTCCTGAGCCGAGGGTCTATTGGAAACAGCCTCTCTGCCCTTTTACTGGGTAGCTATTGTTGTTGTTGTTGTTTGTTTTATTATTCCCACAGCGTACTTCTCTTCAAATGCAAACTCTTCTTGATGATAATTCTTCTCCTATTGGAATACAAATTCCTTCTCGCAACACTTACAAGCTTTTGTCACAAAGAACTGAAAGCCACCAAGCTTGACAGATTTTCTTTTCGGGAAAACAAACATTTATTTAGATTGCTCTATTCAATGGTGTTACATTTGCTATATGTAGACAGATGATGTTACATTCGTCATGACTTCGTATGCAACTTTGCGACTTCGCTTCTTGTTCAATTTGCTATATGTTGATTGGTGTCTTTTCTTCAAATGCCGTTTGGACAACTAAACAAAATCAGAAACATAAAATAAATTATCTTAGCACATGTTATTTTGTTCGTTATACAGATTTTGAAGGTTTGTTTTTTTTATATAAAACAGAAGAAAAGAAATACTAGTAGATTAGCTCTGTCATAACAAAAGAATTCCCAGAAACTTGAATTCTAAAAAACTCACAATAAAATAAAAGAAATTCTAAAAGATAAAACAGGAGGGAACAAACATGTCCGTGAGACAATGTGGTAGGACAAGAAAGTAACCTAACTTAAATATTTGGCTACAGAATTTAACTTGTTTCTGCGTGTGCTTTGCATTGCTTCTTTGTTGAGAATTAATCCATATTGAAGGACCAACCAGCATGAGATGCCAAAATCTGCAAAGTTTGAGCAATGGAGATCGCTGTCAAGACCAAAGTTTTGCCGCAAGTTAAAGCTTCGTGCTATTGGGCACCGATACCCGCCATGCTGAACTAGACTGCTATGTTGCTTCCTATGTCTTTTCATGTAAAACTGAAGCGTGGTTCCATTGGCACCGACATTGACCATGCCGAGTTGAAACGTGTGTCACAATGTTTACCATGCCGAATTAAAGCATCGTGTCATTGGGACTGAAACTTACTTTTGAACAACCATGTAGAATCAAAAGCTTCTTGCCATGGGCACCCATATCCATTAATCGAGCTGATCGTCGTGATACTCTCACCGTATCCACAAAAACGTCATGTTGTTGACACTTAGGGCTCCAAATTTTTTTCTTATTCCATCTTGGCGAGCGAGTACTTGGCGCACCTTTGCAAAAATGTTCATTCCTTATGTAGGAGCAGCAACGGAATCTCGAGCCGCTTGCTTTCAAAAAATCACAACTTGAAAGGTCACATCATATCTCAAGTTAGGAATGTCCAAATCGTGAGCCGTCCGTGCCACTGGAAAGAAGGATCAGAGATAAGGAAAGACTCCGATATCCATAAAATCTGTAAATACCGCAGCAGAAATTCTTTCACAACGTCCTCCATAATATTTTGAAGTTGCTACAGATATTTGCCGCACTCGATTTCCAAATTAGCACACTCAAGATAAGAAAATCATATCTTGGGCTAGGAATGTCTAGATTATGAGCCGTCTATGCCACTGGAAAGAAGACTCAGAAATAAGAAAATTCTCAAAATATCATAGAAGTATTCCTTCCAGATTGACCGCAGAAATTTCTTGAAATCGATCTAGACGTCTTCCATACTCGTTTTTTCAGCTTTGCGCACTCCGGTCGAAGAATTCATATCTCGAGCTAGGAATCTCCAAATTCCAATCTGTTTGCACAGTTAGAAAGTAAACTCAGAGACCTGCAACATATATTAATTTCATGGCATAACTACTTTCGAGCCGGAAGCAGAAAATTCTCAAAATTGACCTAGCTGCAGTAAACTTTCAGATTCATGCAGTTTCGACGAAAAATTCGTATCTTGAGCTAGGAGCCTCCAAATCGCAAACGGTTATAATGTTGGAAATTAGACTTCCAAATCTAAAACATATAAAATGTTGGGGGCAGAATGTATTCCAGATGGACCGCAATACTTTTCCAAAGTTGATCCCATCGCCCGTTGAGCTCGCTTTCCATCTCTATGCTTTGTCCTATGAATGTTGTTGTTTTCTTGAAATTGACTCTACAGTCTTGCATATAGTAACTTTAGCTATCATGCTTCACAAATATTATCTCTTTATTTTTTTTTTGCAGACTTGCAAAGGAACTCAAAGGGTCCGGTATCAGACTGAGATGTCATACAAGATGCAAATATGTTGAAGTTTTGAGTATGCAAAATCTCTATGAGAAAGAAAGAATTATTGTAGGTCGTCATGCGAGTCCGCCCTTTCACCAATTGTTGCACTTGATTTGTTAATAGTCTTGAATTTCATCAATGGCGGCTCCCATGGTAATTGAAAGTTTTTTTTCAAGTGAGACGGCTTCTCACATATGGGACCTTCAACCAACACTTGCACAAAAGAAGCAACTATCATGCCCGAGGTCTAACAATAAGACATATAGTAAAGAGATTATCACAAATACTGAACGCGAGAGATGTACATCGAGAAAGGTAACATTGAAGCAATAAAATATCTTTTACACTTCAACGTAAATTGTCTTCTTTCTCGTAATTATATGTGCCTCTATACTTGAAAGAGTTAATGTGATGATCTTATAAGACAAACCTTTTTTTAGACTCATGCGACTGAACTTAGAATGAAACTCTAAGCTGCCTACGTACCTTGATGAAGAGGATCAAGTCATAACGTAGTTCAGAGTGATGAATTTCTTTTTAAAATTGTTTATGTCCTAATTTTTTCCTAGGCGCCTCTCGCGAGGTTTTCAAACTCGCAGACTTTTTTTTGGGGCCGTGCATAGTTTTGCCTCATGCGGGCCAAGAGTGTAGCAACGTGCAGTTTAGGCTCGTGCGTCGAGGAGCGTCATGACTTGTAGTGTAGGCTCGTGCATGGAGGAGCATCATGACTTATAGTTTAAGCTCATGCGTCGAGGAGCGTATGTGACTTTCATGGGAAGTACTGCTTCAGAAATTTTTTGTTTATCGGACCAACTCTAAGACCATCCTTATCAACAATATTGTATGTGCCACTTGGATAGGCTTCCTTCACAACATATGGCCCATCTCATTTTGAGGTAAACTTGTCGCCCATGCGTTTGTTCTGGATAATGGGTCTTCGAACAATTAGGACCAAGTATCCCACTTGGAATTGAATGATCGTGGCCGCACTTTATTGTTGAAGGCTCTAGCTAGTCGAGCTTGATAATACTCCAATTTTTCTTACGCTTCTAATCTTTTCTCATCCAATGCCTCTAACTCTGCTAGGAGAAGTTGAGCATTCTCTTCGGACGTGAGTCCTTAATTGATTGGGGATTCACAATCACCAAAGAGTAAGGAGTTGTTTGTGTAGCAGTTCTGAAGGTTGTCCGATATGCCCACAAAGCTTCACTAATTTTCTCATGCCAGTCTCTCTTGTTCTTTGCAATAACTTTCTTTAAAAGGCTACCAAGCGTCTTGTTAAAATCTTCAACAAGGTCGTTTGCGGGTGCATTATACATTGAAGACTTATGTTGCTTGAAACTGAACTTCTCGCACAAACTCTTCACAAGCGTGTTGTCAAATGGCGTTCCATTATCAGTGATTATGTATCTTGGTACGCCGTACCTAAAATTCTATATGACTTGATAAAATCGACAACAATTTCCTTTTTCACCTCCTTGAGTGGAACAACTTCAGCCCATCTAGAGAAATTGTCTGTAGTGATCAATATGTACATCTGTCCCTTTGATGACTTTGGAAGCGGTCCAACAACGTCAAATCCCCACGCATCAAAAGACCATGAAGCTACATTTGGATGAAGAGGCTCTGGAGGTTGGTGGATGTAGTTGGCATGAAATTGACACGCTTGACATCTTTTGGCATGCTCCATACAATCCTTCACCGTTGTCGTCCAATAGTAGCACATACTCTTGATGCGAAAATGGAGCTTGGGACAAGATTGGTGTGCTCTACAAGAGCCAGAATGTGCTTCCTCCATCGCTTGATGGGCTTTTTCTTTGTCAAGATATCGCAAGAATAGTCCTTCAAAAGAGCGGCGAAACAATGTCCCATTATAGAAGATGAATCGTGGTGCTATTCGTTTGATGTCTGTTCTTTATCGTGGATCCCCAGGTAACGTTCCATGTTCAAGGTACTCTATCCTCCAATCTTCTTCTTCAATCACTCCAACAAATGTATGATGACTTTCGTTGATTTGAAGATCAAGAAGTATAGGAATAACCCATAGATGACATGCATATACCGTTGTTGACTCATTCTCTCCAAGTTCCATCATCGTGGCCAAGTTATCCAAAACATCAGCCTTGTGATTTTCTTCTCTTGGGACATGGTTTAACACTTGGTCCAATCTTTCAAGTAAACCAGAAGCATATTGATGGTGTGGCAAGAGGTCTTCCTTCTTTACCTCGTAACTCCCCAAAGGTTTGTTGATGATCAGCTTAGAGTCTTTGTTGATCTCCAACAATAGAATCTTTATGTCTAATACCATTTCGAGACTGACGATCAAAGCTTGGTACTCTGAGGCATTATTGGAGCATGTTTCACCTAAAACAAAGGAGAATGACAAGACTTGTCTTTCTGGAGAGATCAACACAATACCTGCCTTCGTACCATTACGATGTGCAGATCCATCAAAGAACAATGTCCATGGTGGAAATTCTTCAATGAACGAAACATATTTATCTGGAAACTCATCAGAAAGCTCCCATTCCGCCGGAAGAAGATGATCAGCCAGAAAATTGGCTAGTGCTTGTCCTTTCACATCTTTTTGAGGTATGTATGTGATATCATATTGGTTAAACAATATGGACCATCTTACTAGGTGTCCAGAAAGAAAAAGTCGAGTCATCACGAATTTCACGGGATCTGCTCGAGAGATGAGTTTGCTGGCATATGCTTCAAAATAATGCCTTAGATTCTTTATCTCATAAAGCAACCGCTAAGAATATTTTCTCAACAGGCCTATAGTTCAACCCAGCTCCTATCAAAGTTCGACTGAGGTAGTACAAGGCTTGTTCCTTTCCTTCCTTATTCTCTTGAGCAAGTAGTGCTCCAAGTGAACGCTCTTGTGTCGCGATGTAGAGTATCAATGGCTTCCCAAGCATTGGCTCCCCTAACATAGGTGGATTCAGCAAGTATCTTGATGCTTTCAAAAGCATTTTGACATGACTGATCCCATTGAAAAGGTATATCTTTCCGCAATATCTAAGGCCCCGTAAAATCTTTATCAAAAACCCGGAATTTCATGGTGCCAAGTTAGATTTATGTGTTATAATAGTAGAAATTTCAGACTTTTGATTTAAACAGTACGCTGCAGAGTTAAAGGAAAACGTTTTGCAGAAGAGTGCATTTCTGCGGCCCATTATACGGCCGCATAATCACTCTGCGAGCCGCATTTTGGCCCCAGAGTGAGGCAGTCTTTTTGTCCAATTTTGAGGTCAGTTTTGCGCCTAATTATGCAACTGCATAACCATTTCGCGGGTCACATTTTCGTCGCATAATCGTCCTTGAACTTTATCAAGGGAGGTTCTACAGTGCATTATGGGACCACAGAACAGGTCTGCGGACCGCATATTGGTCGCAGATCGGGCAGAAAATTCAAGCCCCTGAGGGCCACTTTTGCGGTCATTTTGCGGACCGCATAGCCATTATGCGGTCGCATATGCGATCGCAGATCCGTGTCGGGGCTCCAAATTTCTTAATTTAAAACCCGATCCCATGTCGTTAAAACATATGTTATGGTTCATTTTGAACATATTTCTAATGTTTTAGAGTGAGAGAAAGAGCCCTAGACTGAGGGAGTGATCTCCATCTAATTATTCCTCAATTCTTGCATAAAACCTTGAATATTGTCAAGTGAAGTTCACTAAGTCTTCTCCTTAAAGGTAAGAATCTATGCACTGGCTCATAATTTTGAAATTTCTACTAAAATGAGTAATTAGCAAGATAATTCATGGGCTTGAGGGTTATTTGTTTTGCGTGCATGGGTGATGAAAGAATATAGGATGAATGTGAGCTAAAAATGGTAAAGGATGGGGAATGGGTTGATAAAATCTTTCACAAAAGGCCTTAAAGCATAATGCACACCTAGTGCTCAAATGGGCTAGAGTATTGATCATCCTTCTAATTCTTGAATCAACTTGAGACATTCCTAAAATAGATTAATGGTGCTAAGGGTTCCGGAATTTATTATAGAACATAAGGAAAGATTTATTGAGGTATGTATGGCTAAACCTCCTTCTCCTTAGAATCAAAATCCTGATATTCGTGAAATCGGTGTAAGTCCATGATCCTACTAGAATTGACTATCCCAAATATGCTGTGTTAAATGATGTGTTCGATAATTGTACTAAGTGTTTTCATCCATCTTGCCTTCGAGGATATGTGCAAAAGTGTGGATTATGTGCTAAGAAAGGCTAAGACATCATGTCAAAATTCGGATAAAGATTGTTATGCCAATTTGTGTAAGAGACCTCCATGTGCTAGGATATTTCCGAGTCTTTCCCTTATGTGTACAAATGTCTTACATGATAAGTATTGATGCAGATGATAATGTTATTGAATGTGTAAAAAGGGAAACTTGAAAATGTAAAATACGGAAGAGCCAAGAACGAATTAATAAATGAGGACCCTCGTGCCAATGTATCCAAAATTGGGAAGTAAATGTAGAGTGAGATGATTGATTGAAAAGATGATGTCTCAATTGAGATGGCCTAGCTGATCGGGCCGTGACCGGACGCCATGCCTCACACATGATGGTAATTGTGGTGGAATTGATGATTGAAAATGTGGATATGTTTCTCAATTGAAATGACCTAGTCGACCGTGTCGAGATCGGACTCCGTGTAAGAACACAATGGTATTGTGGATTGTGACACATGGCACTAAAGATTACCAATTAATGAGATGGAATTTTATTAAGAATTTATGTGACCCTTACTTGATGTTTTAGTATTGTTTGAAGCTCTTACTGATCTCCTGACTGACTTTAACTTGTAATTATTGTTCATTCTATTGAGATGGTATTTAGCTGTACATACTAGTACTATTCGATAATACTAACATCCCTTTTATCGGGGGTGCTACATCTTTGAATGAATGTAGGTGATTCCATAGAAGACAGTGTCGATCGCAGCTAGTGGTGCATCCTCTTCTCAATAGTCTTGGTGAGCCCCATTTCATTTTGGGGCTGTACATCTTTTGTTCCTTATATATTGTATTTGAGGTATAGCCGGGGCCTTGTTGCCGGTGCTTTTGATGTACTCTTTTGTATCAATTTAGAGGCTCCGTAGACACGACGTGGGTTGTACATGGGGATTTGGGAGGTCAAAGCATTGTGCGTATTTTGAACTCTTGTTCCACTAAATTGTAAAGTGCATATATTTTGGGAACTTAACTTTGGTATAGAGAAAATAAAGTAAAATGAACTAGTAATGTTTACATATATGATCTTTCCACTGCTTAACTAATGGTAACGTGCCTTCTTTGATCATAAACGAGTTGGATTGGAAATGTCTAACAGGATTGCTCGACCAGGTTCACTCGGTTGAGCGCCGGTCACGCTCCCCGAGGTTAGGGCGTGACACAATAGATGATTGAATGGTTGACACCGTCCATCCAAATTAGAGATGAACATCCGGATGAATGCTAAGTTTCCTTGGAGACTTCGAAGATCCCTCAAGTTCTTTGGCTTAGGCATTTTCTGAATGGTGTCAATCTTTTCAAGATCAACTTCAATTCCACGATGACGAACAATGAAGCCAAGAAACTTTCATAAGGTAACTCCAAATGCACACTTGAGTAGATTTATCTTCAGGTCGAATATTCTTAACCTTTCAAAAACAATTCGAAGGTATTCAAGGTGGTAATGCCTACTCTTCGTCTTCACCACCAAGTCAGCGACGTAGCATTCAACCCTCTTATGAAGCAAGTCGTCAAAGATGTTTTTCATCGCACGTTGGTAGGTGGCACTAGCATCTTCAGACCAAAGGGCATCACTTTGTAGCAGTATATCCCTTTTGGAGTTCGGACAACAGTACAATCTTCATCTTTTGGAGACATTCTGATTTAATTGTATCCAGTGGACCCTTCCATGAATTATATAGCTTCATACCCTGCTGTAGCATCAACCATGAGTTCAATAATTGGTAGCAGAAAGTCATCTTTCAGACATGCCTTGTTTAGGTATCTAAAGTCAACGCAAACACGTATTTGACAATTTTCCTTCTTAACAGGTACAATATTCGATATCCATGATGGGTACTTCACCTCTCGAATGAATCCCGCCTCGATGAGATTGTTAACTTCAACTTCAATTTGTGGTACTATCTCGGGTCGAAACATGTGTTGTGACTGCTTCACAGGGCGTGCTCCACTTTTGATCCCTAAATGATGAACGACTACCTTTGGACTAAGACCAGGCATTTCTTTATATGAACAAGCGAAGACATGTTTGTACTCGGCCAATAACTTGGAGTATTCCTCCTCCTCCTGGGGCGTAAGAAGCTCACTAATAAAGGTGGGGCATGGATCTTCCAGAGTGCCTAAATTGAGTTCCTTAAACTCATCCACAGTTGATTGCACTCCATCTTCTAGTTGAGGGGGAGCCTCGTGTACTTCATCATCAATGCCTAGGAATGGGTAATCTTCCACATTATGTGATAGGATATATCCACAAAGTCTGACTTTTCTCTTTGACTTCCTTGAATGGTCGACATGGCTTCTTTCTCTTTATCTGCTTCTTTATGAGGATGGCAAGTGTAAAAAATGGTTCTCTTTTTCACCTTCAAAGGAATATCTATAGATATTTACAAAATAGACTTCCTATTCATACATGATGGAAAAAAACTATAGATTTCTTTGTCGACAACAACTTCAAAATGACCCCGCTCCTCATGTACTAGCTCCTTATGTTTTTACAGTATCTTTGCAGATGATGACCTCCGCATAGTTCCCTGGCGAAAAAAGACGGAGGTCTTTGAGGTAGTGGAAACTTTATTTAGATGTTTGGAAGATACATGTTCACCTTTGTGACTTAGCCTTTCAAACACCAAGACCCAAGGGGTTGAGCCTCCAGTGCATCAAACACTGAAGCCCGTTGTTTTATTTTCTTGCCCTTAAATTCCTTCATCTCCTCTACCGGGGTGTGTTTTGATGAAGCTATATCTTTTCTTCTTGATGATAGGATATAATTACGTATGTTAGTCGCTTATTACACTCCAATTTACTGCACTTTAATTGAGTTTGAGCTTTAATTGCTAGTGTTTTGCACTAATTGTGTGTTTTATGCCTTGTATGAGTGATTCCGAGCTATGTAGATGTTATAAAATGAATTCAAGTGATTTGGAGCTTTGAATTATTAGTAAAATCCCAAGTAATTAATCTGATATCGTATTCGGGGATCAACAGATGATAGTTAAGAACGAACGAAGAATCGAGTAGGCATATTATGCACTGTCTAGTAAAATACACACAACTTTTCTCTCTGAACTCCATTTGAGATCCACAATATATGTTTGGAAAGCTAATTCAAAGGGATACAAATTTTATATTTTGTGTGTTTCCAAATTCCAAACAGAATAGGGTGAAATTTGCGCTACACAGAACACTGGCTAAAATCTGCGGCTAGATCCGCGGTTGAAACCACAACCGCGGATGTCCTGACCTGGAAAAGTGCACTTTTTCGCGTAGGAGAAGGTATAATTGTTTGGGACCGAACCTAATTGGTATATATACACGAAAAAGTGGTATTTTGAGGACCTTGACATACTTTTGACACATATTCGACCTAAGGAGGCAGAGACATAATAGGAGCAAGACGGGGAATTCTTCTACGAGTTTTTCCTTCCTCTTCCTATTTTTCACTGTTGGTTATGACTTTTAGTATTGTATTTTTATTTAATATTATGAATAGCTAATTTATTATCTAGGTTTTTGATGGAACCTTTTTTAGGATAAATTCTTGTTATGTTTTTATATAATTGAGCCGTTAGATTTCTCTACTTGTTCAACTACGTGTTTATTGTTGTTGATTGAATGGCCATTGATTGATTGTGCCTATTTATTATGTGTTGCTTGATAAATTATACATATTTAGGTGGTTATTGAACAAAATCACTCCTAGCGTATGTGAGAAATCAATATAGCGGGTTTAAAGGTAGGTTTAGAAATAACAAAGTCTTGACGTGGTCATAATAAGCGGTTAGATATAGTCAACTAGCGTAGTTCGAGAGAATATGTCTAGTAAATTTTTATAGTTGATCTAGAGAGAATTACGGAACTTAAAGTGCTCACGGTCAGTAGAGAATACATAGGTAAAATTGTAGGGAACATAGCAGGAAGGATTCCAACATTTGGGGAAATCATAACTCTAGACCTCCTAAATCCAATCTCCAACCCTTAGTATCTTCCGTCATTAATTTAATGCTTTAGTTTATTAGTTAATTAGTTAGATATAAGAATATCAATCTTTATAACGTAGAAATTTATTCGAGCTTGTCTTCTTAGCGATATTGAACAATTATAGCGAAACCTTAATTCTCTGTGGGATTCGACTCCGGACTTATAGACCGGATTATATCTGCAAAAACCGCTTATCCTTTTTAGGGCTAGAGTTAGGCGTGATCACTTCTCTTAGATGAAATTCAATGAGGCTCTTCCAAACTGAATCCCAACCCAAACTTTGGAGTGGCGACGTAGTGCCCTTGCTTTCTCAACCTCATTTGGGACTCATTAAGCCCATGTATCCTTTCACCAATGACTTCATCTTTGAGTTCCTCTAGTATTGATGGATTTTAGAAGTCGTAATCAGGCTTTTAAAGAAGTATGAAGGCCTTAGGATCAAAGTGCCCTTCTATTTTATCATCTTGGAAATTGCCTTTAGTAGACTCACAAGTCACAGATGGGATTTCTGCAACTGGGACAGTCATATGCTCCTTCAAATGCTGGATAGCTTTAAGACTAATTTGCTTCTTTGGAGTACATTCCTGTAACAAAGGCTTCCCTTTCTTTCGACGCTCACGTGAAGATGCTCCTTATCAGTCTTTGTCTGTATGTTACCTTCAAATGATGATACTTTAATAGAGACTTCTTCAATTCTCTTTTTAGGCAGCTTGGCGCTAGTCCATTGAGCCTCATTTTCTTCTTCTAACTTAACATCAGATTCGTCGACTGATGATGGTTTCTCCACACTCAGTTCATAAGAATCTAGGTAGAATTTTGCATCTGCAAAGTATGACTCTGTCTTAATTAAAGGATTGAAGTCTACATCAATTTTGACTATCTCTCCATCCTTTATGTACTTCAGACATTGATGCAAAGTAGACGATACCACTCCATTATCATGAATCCAAGGACGTCCAAGAAGTAGATTGTATGATGTTTTAGCATATAGGATGTGAATCAAGGTGTTTGACTTCATTTCATCAATGGATAGTCCTACGCGGATCATACCTATGGCTCGTTGTCCTCCTTGGTTGAAACCTTGGATTGTTAGGTTAATTTTGGGTAGATCATCGAGAGAGATTCCAAGATTTTTTAGCACCGTCTTCGGCATGATGTTGACAGCCGAACTATCATCAACAAGTATGCAATTGAGATGTTGTTCCCAAATGGCCCCTACAACGAACTCTGTTATGTGGATTAGACCCTAACAACAAGTCATCATCTGTGAAGGAAATTGTTGCACAACATATGACAACTTTTTTGTTGTCATGATGTTCTTGTGTATTTATTGGAGCAAGATCAGTGTCGCTTTCCTTTATTTCATCAGTACTAGAAACTACATGTGTTGCACCAATGTGACCTCTATGAAGGACTTTTCAGGAAAGTATTCATGTAATGTGATGGACTTTCGGAACTTCGGCGATAAGGCACTGTTAATCTTCTTGCTAGTAGAAGATTTGATATTTCTTAGTGGTTGTAGCCTATCCACATTTCTCATCATCGCTCTTGGCTCTGGAAATCATACCCTCAAAATTGCCTGATGTTTTCGCTTCTTGTGAGTGAGTAGAGTCCAACCCTCATCGTCTTTGTATTTGGAGTGATTGTCTAGATCTAATGAATCTTCAAGAGTTTTCCTTGGAAGATCAACTTCAACGGGCTCGAAACTTCCAAATTGTAAGAAGACAGTGCTTGACACATTCTGCAACCTGGAACACTTCTTTTCCTTGACCGTGATACTTGCATGGTTTTCTTTTGTTGTGTCATCCATGTATATGATGATTTTTCCTTCATTTACAAGAGCCATGATTTTCTCCTTCAAGACGATGCATTTCTCTGTAGGGTGGCTAATGACGCGATGAAACTTGCAGTATTTTGGATCGCCAACTTTACCAATTTCCTTAGGCCTTTTTTATTTAGGTAGATCGATGAATTTCTTGGCTAGAAGTTCATCAAGGATCATGGGTATGTCTGAATATAGAAATGGATAAACCTTCTCCACTAATTCCTTCAAGGTCGTATGACGTTTCTCCTCTTTGGAATATTGACTCGGGCTCTTATCCTCCTTCACCTTTTGCTTGGTCATGAATTTCACAGAAGTTTCTTTCACCTCCATAGATTCGTTGGTTTATCTCTTTTATGCAATATTTTTCTTGAACCCCATCTGATCATCAAATGGAGATGCCTTTCCATTACTTGCGATGCTTAAATCCATGTCGTGTGCTCATGTTGAAAGTTCTTCAAAATTTAGCGGTTTGATTCCTTGTAGGATGTAAAAAAGGCCCTGGTGCATTACTTTCATGCACATCTCCCCATCAGATATTTCTGAAAGGCGATCCTTCAAACTTAATGCTCTCCAACTATTGATGTAATCCACCACGGGTTCGTCCTTTCTTTGCTTGGTGCTTGTCAACTCTATCATGCTTACAGTTCTTCGGGTACTGTAAAACAATTAAGGAATTCTTTCTCATGTTTCTCCCAACTATCAATACACTCGGCCTCCAAGTCAATATACCAATCAAATGCGTTTCCTTTCAGTGACGAACAAACTGTTTTACCAAAAGGTCACCATGCGTTCTGGCATTGCTATAAGTCTCGACAAAATAGGCAGTATATTGCCTTGGGTTTCCTTTGCCATCAAATTGATGCAGCTTTGGTGGTTGACCATATTGAGCTTTGATGGTGATTTTTATCATGCCTTACAATTGTTGGACAAATAACGCCCAACTGAAGTGGATTGCCTTTCTTTTTGAATATTGAATTTGGAAAGAAACTCTTCGACAACCATCTTTGTGAGGTGAATCATCTGCACGAGGAGGGACATGGCTCGAATCTCCAGGTTCATAGGCCTCCAATTTGTTCATGAGTTGAGCGATTTGAAGGTCTTTGTCTTCAACATATTTCTTCAGGAATTCTATAGTATGTTCCATCATGTCGAACTTTTCGTCCACGTTAGTTGCGTCAATCACTAAGGCATTGAATTTTGTTGAAACTGGAGAATCCACAAATTCACCAAGGTTGGAGGTTGATTGAGAAAGTTTGTCAAATAGTGAGAATGGGGTGTTGCCCTCAAAGATTGCACTTGTAGACGTCGTGTGAAATTTTCTCTTCTTTTCCATCTTCAAGGAGGCGAAGTATTTAGATCCATCCAAGCCACTAGCCTTGAGCTTGCTTTGAGTGATTGTTCCAACACGGCTGAGCTCAGCGGATGTGGCAGTTGTAGCATCTTTGCATGAAACATCATCACACTTGCGGAAGGCCATTGCAGCAGTAGATCTGAAGTTTGTAGTTTTCAACTTGCAAGAAGGAGAGACGAGGGGCGGAATGGGTCCCACCGGGCGTGCCAAAATTTGTTCGCAATAAATTTTTGTAGTACGAAAAAAATAGATTTTACTGATAAATATTTGTGAGTACAATTCTATGTATTCCTTGATTCTCCTCTATAAAATTCTCCGTGATTCGAGGGCTTGAGAAGCGTCTTTCTCGAATGTAGGATGATGCAGACCTCCTTTGATGTGTTTAATCGCCAAGAACGTCGAGCAGTACTTTGTTGTTATGGGTTGATCTCCGGGAAGAACTTCGTTGATCACTCCTTTGAACTATGCCCTTGATGATTGATATCTCTATCTGTAGATACCTTCACCAATTGCAGAGTGCTCTTCTCTAATTCTCAATGTCCCTAGAGAGTTATATAACCCCTCTATTTATAATAGTAGAGGATGGACAGTCCAATTACATAAGGACTCTCTTGCTTGATTCTGATTGGCTCATGTAAGTCATCAAACTTATCACATAAGGTATGTGATAAGCATGCTTGTGATTGGCCAAGACATATCATTTTAGACACTTGGTAACTCTTGATTGGTCTCTGTTTTAGACTGGGATCAACGTATCATTTAATACGTGGCGTCATCTTGTTGACTTTGAGTTAGACAGTATATGCCATGTCACTTGACACATGGCATGAGTCTGAGCCTTAAGATGAAATGGACCTTGGACTTGAAGATAATAACAATTGACTAATTTAATTTGTAAAGCTCAAATTAATTATTTAACCCAATTGAATTTTACCCAAATTTTATATGGACTAAACTCAATAATTTTTTACATGTCTGTAGATTCGTACTTGTTTAAATCAAAGTACTAATAGCTTTTATTACTAGTTTTGTGCAAGTTGTCTCTGTATTAGTAGTCGACTACAAGTTTGATGAGGCTACTATTTACCCTCTTGTACTTGTATACTAACCATGATATAATAAATTCTTACTATCATTCCTTAGAGTTGAAACTTTTAGGCACTGCCCAACTTTTTCATTTAAATGGAAACAAAGAGTTTGTCATTTGTTTACTTAATTTCTTCATGTTGCTCGGAAATTCGTTGAAATTGACGTGATAAGATTTGGGACATAATTGATGCATTATAAGTTTGTGTAAAATATGTAGATGAAACGGATAATTACCAGAGGAGAGGGAATAACGTAGAAAACAACGAGATAATTTCTGATGCTTGAGGAAATTAAAGATCAGTAAGGATTATTACTTACGTTTTAATCTCTTAGCAAATTTCAGTGATAGTGTCGTGAACTAGATGAATCTTTCTTTCTGAGTTATTGGCTGACGGTCTTACTTCTGTTGAGAGATTAATTGCAGAGTTATTGTTACAATGAATAACTGTAGGACCTTCCTGTTTAAAATGAAGTTCGCCAAGTATATTTCTCAACCAAATAGCCTGACTCGCAAAATATGCAGCAGCAACAAACTCTACTTATGTAGTTGATAATGTGATAATTGGTTGTTTCTTTGACGACCATGAAATGACTCCTGAATCAAGCATAAAAACACACCCGGAGCTGCTTTTTCTGTCATCTAAATCTCCAACATAGCCACTGTCTGTGTACCAGAGCAAACTTCCAATTGCATTCTTCTTGTAAAATATCCCATAACCATTTGTACCTTTCAAGTTTCGAAAAATTCTCTTGGCAGCTTGAAGATGCACTTCTTTTGGACAATCCATAAACTTGCTAATGAAGCTAACAACATGCATTATATCGGTCTTGTTGCGGTTAAATACATCAAACATCCCACAATTCCACATTTCGTCCATCAGGCTCTTTTATGAGTTTCAAACCAACTTCCATTGATGTACTGACTGAACTACATTCCTTCATATGGAACCTTCCCATAATTTCTTGCAAATATTTTCTTTGAGAGACAAAAATTCCCGCAGCAAGTTGCTTCACTTCTATACCAAGAAAATAATGCATCATACCAAGATTAGACATATCAAATTCAACCATCATAGATCTTTTAAAATGTTCAATCATGGACTCGTCATTTTCAGTAAAGATCAGGTCATCAACATATAAATATACCATCAGAATTTTTCTTTCACCATCTTTCTTAATATAAAGAGTATGTCCGTATGGACATTTATGAAATCGCTCCTATGAAAAATAAGTATTTATACGACTATACCAAATTCGTGGTGCTTGTTTTAGTCCATATAAAGCTTTTTTTTAATTTATACACCTTATTATCACTACTAATTTTCACATAACCAGGAGGTTGATCAATAAATACCTCTTTTTTTAGCTACTCGTGTAAAAAAGCTGACTTTACATCTAACTGGATAATACGCCATGCATTCTGTGCTGCCAAAGCAATTACCATGCGGATGGTGTCTAGTCTAGCAACTGTTAGTAATCTGTATTGCTGTAAAATAAAAATAATAAATTTTCTGTAACAGTGTGAAAGCGCGGGCTCTAGCGCGGGATTAGCGCGGCCACACTAGTGGAATTTACCAGGGACAGTGAGAACGACCACTAGCGCGTGCTGAGCGCGGGTGCGCTAGTCCAGACGTCTTTAGCTTTTCTATGGAAAAATAATATAAGAATAAACCGAGCCCACTGAATACACAGTGTGTCCTTAAGGAAACTATTCCCCTTAAGTACCCGAGGTATTGGAATATATCCTCCCAAGATAGAACGATTTAACTCACTGGAGTGTTGGTAACAAAAATGCCGTTGAACAGAAAACCACTCGAAGGCTGTTAAAACACACTGGAATATTTTGTGGAGAAGAAGAAGATCAGAAAATTTAATAAGTAAAAATTCTGGGATTCAAGGTATATTTATAGCCAATTTAGTATTGTTTCTGAAAAGGTTTTGCAATCTTTCAGAACAGCCATAGTTGTTGGAACAGGTGTGAATCCTTTCGGAACAGCCATAGCTATTTTGAACAAGTATGAATATTTTGGGAAATATAAAAACAGATTATCCAGGAAAGAAAACGGGTCAGACCAGACCGGGTCGCGAGTCATTCCGGATTTGAATTTTTTCCATTAATTAATTAAATAATTTGATAAGAATTTTGTCCAAAAAGATTAATCAATCAATCGATCTTTGACCAAATCCAAATCCAAATCCAAAGCCGAAGCCGAGCGAGCGACGACGACGACGGCGCGAGGCTTTCCTTCTTCTCAATTCTTTAAGAGCTAGAAGAACAGCTTCTCTATATAAACACATAGATTTTCTTTCCTTCTTCCAATGAGGGACAAAGTGCACTAATTCAAAATTTCACTTCCCTCCATTTTTTTTCCCACTATTTTCCATTCTGTTGACCCAAGTCACTGCATAGTTTTGAAGATTGACAAATGTCTGACCAGTTGAACCAGGTCCATCAGAGCACACATAATTGACCTGACGCGTTGGCACATGAACTGTATATGCATAGGAGATGAATGTGATTGTGAAGTATCAATGAACAAAAAGAGTGTCTTCTAATGCGAAAAGTATGCAAATTGATATGAGAATAGAAGTTGAATTCAGCAAGGATAGTAACGAAGGAAAGAAGTTGAGTTTAATAACGACTCTTTCTCCCAGGAAGAGTTGTACCAGAACTGAACGAAAAACTCAACAACTGACTTTATAAATAAATGAAGTATTCTTGCTTGAATTACCAACGCACAAAAGAAGAAATTTATCAAGAATTGAAAGAAAAATTCCCAGATATTTTGTAAGCACAATTACTGTGCGATAAAAAGGCTACAGACCAACTAGTAGAACCAGTTCCATCTGTTTGTCATTGAGTCTAGTTGGTTGTAGTAGGCGATTTAATATTGTATCTTTTCAGCTTTCATAGAAGCAATTGTAATAGGTACACATTGTTCAAGTTAGAGTTAACTTGAAGCTTGTAGAAATTAGCTAGGGGCTAGTTACTACGAAGGGATTAGAGTTAGTCCTAGGATTACAAAAGAGTTTATTTTGTAAGTCCGTTTGGCTCAGAGTTTTAGTGAAGAGTTTGAGCAAATCCTACTGAGGAGTAGGTCGTGGTTTTTTCACCTTTTGAGCCAGGTGTTTTCCACGTAAAAATCTCTGTGTCTTTACTTTACTGCTTTTATTATTCCGCAACAGTAGAAGTTGGAACACCAAGAAGAACCAGGTTCTTCTAGAGAGATAACACCCGAAAAATTGGATACCACACAAATTAACATATCTTCTTGTGTGGTATTGACGTCTAAAACATCAATTGGTATTAGAGCAGGTTATCCTTGTAAGGTTAACACCTTGGAAAAGATCA
Source organism: Nicotiana knightiana (assembly GCA_005239525.1). Lineage (NCBI taxonomy): Eukaryota > Viridiplantae > Streptophyta > Magnoliopsida > Solanales > Solanaceae > Nicotiana > Nicotiana knightiana. Next base: position 56,262 of record ML435356.1, on the reverse strand, counting down.
AAATGAGTGCACCACCTGGAAACTGGGAGGATCAATCAACTGCAAGGCCACCACTCTAATGGCCAGTATTACTCTTGGTGGAAGAACAGGATGAAGGACCACCTGATTTGAGAAGACTATAAACTCTGGGACATAGTCACTGATGGTCCTATAGCTACCATGATGAAGACTTCTGAAGGTATAGATGTACCAAAGACTAGAGTTGACTGCACTGCTGAGGATCTGAAGAAATGGGAGAAGAATGCAAAGGCCAAAAAGTGGCTAGTGTGTGGACTAGGTCCAGACGAGTACAGCAGAATCCAAAGCTGCACCACTGCCAAAGAGATCTGGGATACCTTTCAAGTATCCCATGAAGGAACACCTCAGGTAAAAAGGTCAAGAGGTACTCTACTATACTCTCAGTATGAAAACTTCACTATGAAAGAAGGAGATACTATCCAAGAGATGTACACAAGGTTCACAACCTTGAATAATGAGCTGAAGTCTCTTGGAAGAGTCATTCTTGAAGAGGACAGGGTTGACAAGATCCTGACAAGGGTCTTGCCTATTTCCTGGGAAAGCAAAATCACTACTATCCAGGAATCCAAAAATATGACAACCCTACGATTGGATGAGCTGATTGGAAACTTCACTGCCTATGAACTCAGAAGGCAGACAATGAAGATGGATGGTCCAAAGAATGAGAGGAGTCTAGCAATAAGAATCACTAAGGGAGCAGATCTAGAGGAAGATGAAATGTCCATGATTACCAAAGAATTCAGAAACTTTATCATGAGGAAGAAAGGCATCTCTAGAGGAGGAAACTACAACAAAGCAAAAGCTCCAGAAAGGCCAACCAACAAGGGATGCTACAAATGTGGTAAGACAGACCATCTCATCAAAAACTGNCTTAAAAATAAAATAAAGTTCCTATCTAAGGAAAAACTCTCTGAGTTGCTACTTGATTTCATGGATGATTCCGAAGAAACAACCAAAGAGAAGGAACAACTCTCTACATAATGTGAAATGCTAAAAACAAAATGCATGAACATGGAAATCAGACTTAGTGAATCTGAAAAGAAAAACATTGTCTTGTTGAACCAAGTTCATCCACTTGAAACTGAGATTCTAGAACTAAAATCTCAAAACTTAAAGCTAAAGCTAGAATCCAGTAAAAAGGTTGTTGATCATTATCATATCATGTTAGAAGAAAACGGTGGGAAAACTAAAAGATAAGATGTATGCCAAGGATGAATAGATAAGAACTCTTAAAGAAGAACCTGGAAAAGTCAAACATGAATTAGATCGAACATGTAAATGGAATAAATCCTCTAATGCCCTAATATGGCTTCAAGAGAATCATAGTAGCAACCGGAGAGGGATTGGCTTTGGAAATCAATTGCCCAAGTGGGATCCCAAAAGCAAGTATCTCACTCTCCCTGAGAATAAAATCTGCACCCATTGTGGTAAGACTGGCCACGACAAAATTGAGTGTATTGCAAAAGATAAGGCCAGTAAAAGAAATGAGAGTTTTGTTAAAAAGAAAAANTTGATTCATCCATTCTCTCATAGAAAAGGACCCAAACTAGTTTGGGTTCTTAAAACTAACCCCTGATTTTTTTTGTAGGTTCAAGTGAGAGGAGGCAGCCAAATTTGATATTTGGATAGTGGCTGTTCAAAGCATATGACAAGGAATATAGAACAGTTTCTTTCACTTGAAAGTCTCAAAGGAGGAAATGTCTCCTTTGGAAGCGGAAAGAAAGGTGAAATTATTGGGGTTGGTAAGGTAGGTAAGGATGAAACACGATCCATTGAACATGTGTATCTGATAGATGGCTTGAAATATAGCCTGATCAGTGTATCACAACTGTGTGACAGAGGTAACCTGGTTGCCTTTACTTCCACAAAATGTTTTGTGATTAACCTGCTTACTGACAAGATTGTTTTGCAGGGAAAAAGAATGAATAACATCTATGTCATAGACTTGTCCACACTGTCTGAAAATGAACTCACTTGCCTAAGTGTGTTGGACAGTGATCCCCTCCTGTGGCACAAACGACTTGGTCATGCGAGTCTAACTCAGCTTAACAAACTAGTCTCTAAGGACTTAGTGGTAGGACTTCCTAACATTAAGTTCAAGGAGGACAAAGTTTGTGAGGCATGTGCCAGGGGGAAGCAGGTAAGGTCCTCTTTCAAAAGTAAGAAAATAGTCAGTACCACCAGGACGTTGGAACTGGTTCATATGGATCTATGTGGTCCTATGAGAACTCTGAGTAGAGGTGGTAAGAGATATGTGATGGTGCTAGTTGATGATTATTCAAGGTTCACTTGGACCTTATTCCTGGCATCTAAGGATGAAGCATTTGATATGTTCACCTCATTTGTCAAGAAAACTCAAAATCAATTAGGACATCAACTAGCATCAATAAGATCTGACCATGGTACTGAATTTGAGAATGCTAAATTTGCTGAATTTTGTGATGAAANAAAACTCCTTATGAATTACTTAAAGGGAGAAAGCCCAACATATCCCACCTTAGGGCTTTCGGATGCAAGTGTTTTGTGCACAATAATGGCAAAGATTTCCTAGGAAAATTTGATCCCAGAAGTGATGAGGGAGTATTCTTGGGATATTCATAACATAGCAAAGCTTATAAAGCGTATAATAAAAAAACTATGTGTGTAGAAGAAAGTGTACATGTTGTCTTTGATGAAACTAACACTCTTTCTGAGAGACATGAACAAGAAGACGAGGAGCTTGGACTGTTTAGAAGCAGTGATCACATTGAAGAAAGCATGGAAGGTGGAACAGGTGATAGACCAAGTTCAACTACCCCAAGCAACATGACAGGAGGAACTCAACATATGCAACCTGGCCCTGATCCTGCTCCACAGCAACAAGACACCATGGAATTGTCTAGGAATGAACAGCTGGTAATCAAACCACATAGATATCAGAGTTCTCACCCTCTTGAGAACATCATAACAAATTTGACATCTGGAATCAAAACAAGATCATCCTTGAAAAATCTGTGTGTGTTTATTGCATTTCTATCCATGATCGAACCAAAGAACATTGGGGAAGCCCTACAAGATGCTGATTTGGTAAATGTCATGCAAGAAAAGCTGAATCAGTTTGAAAGAAGTCAAGTATGGAACTTGGTACCCTGACCAATAGACAGATCAGTGATTGGCACCAAGTCGGTCTTCAGGAACAAGCTCGATGAGGATGGAACTGTTACAAGAAATAAGGCAAGACTAGTTGTTCAAGGGTATAGTCAAGAATAGGGAATTAACTATGATGAGACCTTTGCCCCTGTGGCAAGACTGGAGGCAATCGGACTTCTTATAGCATTTGCTGCACACATGGAATTCACTCTTCATCAGATGGATGTTAAGAGTGCCTTTCTCAATGGCTATATGAAAGAAGATGTATTTGTTAATAAGCCTCCGGGCTTTGAAAGCAAGGAGTCACCTGACCACGTATACAAACTCGACAAGGCTCTGTATGGTCTCAAACAAGCACCAAGAGCATGGTACGAAAGATTATAAAAATTCTTGCTAGAACATGGGTATAAACGAGGCAAAATTGACAGTACCTTGTTGTTAAAGGAAAAGGGTAAGGATCTCCTGGTTGTGCAAATATACGTGGATGATATTATATTTTGGGCGAATTCTGAAAACTTGAGCAAGGAATTTGATATGCTTATGGGGAGTGAGTTTGAGATGAGTATGATGGGTGAGATAAACTTCTTCTTAGGCTTGCAAATCAAGCAAAACTCAAATGGAACAATGATCCACCAACAAAAGCATGTGAAATAATTGCTCAAGAAGTTTAAAATGGAAGTCTCAAAGGAAATAGACACTCTCATAGCCACAACTACAAAATTGGATGTGGATGAACCTGGTTCATCCATTGATCAGAAGCTATACAGAGGGATGATTGGGTCTCTATTATATCTCACTACCAGCAGACCTGATATTGTGTTCAGTGTAGGACTGTGTGCTAGGTTTCAGGCAAATCCAAAGGAGTCCCACCTCACTACAGTGAAGAGACTGATTTGTGCCTTTGGTATCCTAAAGGTAGTAATTTCGACCTTGTAGGATATATTGATGTTAATTATGCAGGTTTCCTGGTTGACATGAAGTGTACTTCAGGCATGGCTCACTTTTTGGACTCCTACCTTGTGTCTTGGGCCACCAAGAAACAGAATTCAGTAGCTTTGTCTACTGTTGAGGCTGAATATGTGGTTGCAGCCTCTTGTTGTACTCAGTTGCTATAGATCAAGCAACAACTCGTGGATTTTAGTATAGATGTGGGATGCATTCCTATTTTCTGTGATAACACTAGTGTCATTAGTATGATAAAGAGCCTGGTTCATCATAAGGGAACTAAGCACATAGATGTTAGGCACCATTTCCTGAGGGATAACTATGAAAAAGGAGTGATCTCAATTGAATTTTGTGCTAATGATCAACAAATTGCAGATATCTTTACTAAAGCACTGAGTAGGGAGCATTTTGAGAGAAACAGGCTTGAATTAGGGATGATTAAAATCACCTGATTGAAAAAACAAAAATTGAAAAAAAAATGAAAAAAAAAATTTTGGCTAGAAACACTAACATAGATAATCAACTAGACTAATCATTCAGTTGACCCAAATCACTGCATAGTTTTGAAGATTGACAAATGTCTGACCAGTTGAACCAGGTCCATCAGAGCACACATAATTGACCTGACGCATTGGCACATGAACCGTATATGCATAGGAGATGAATGTGATTGTGAAGTATCAATGAACAAAGAGAGTGTCTCCTAATGCGAAAAGGTTGCAAATTGATGAGAGAATAGAAGTTGAATTCAGCAAGGACAGTAACGAAGGAAGGAAGTTGAATTTAATACGAACTCTTTCTCCTAAGAAGAGTTGTACCAGAACTGAACGACAAACTCAACAACTGACTTTATAAATAATGGAAGTATTCTTGCTTGAATTACCAACGCACAAAAGAAGAAATTTATCAAGAATTGAAAGAAAAATTCCCTGAGATTTTGTAAGCAGAATTACTGTGCGATACAAAGGCTACAGACCAGCTAGAAGAACTAGTTCCATCTGTTTGTCATTGAGTCTTGTTGGTTGTAGTAAGCGATTTAATATTATATCTTTTCAGCTTTCATAGAAGCAATTATAATAGGTACACATTGTTCAAGTTAGAGTTAACTTGAAGCTTGTAGAAATTAGCTAGAGGCTAGTTACTACGAAGGGATTAGAGTTAGTCCTAGGATTACAAAAGAGTTTATTTTGTAAGTCTGTTTGGCTCAGAGTTTTAGTGAAGAGTTTGAGCAAATCCTAATGAGGAGTAGATCGTGGTTTTTTCACATTTTGAGCCAGGTGTTTTCCACGTAAAAATCTCTGTGTCTTTACTTTACTGCTTTTATTATTTCGCAACAGTAGAAGTTGGAACACCAAGAAGAACCAGGTTCTTCTAGAGAGACATCACTCGAAAAATTGGATACCACACAAATTAACCTATTTTCTTGTGTGGTATTGACGTCTAAAACATCACATTCACTCTCTTTAAGCTACACCAAGCTTAAAATTAAGCTAGACTAAGCTTAAAATTAAGATACACTAAGCTTAAAGACCAACAATCCCCCACATGAATGGGGAATGGCTATAAAAATATTGGAATGCACGGACGTGTAGGTGTTTTACATGCAAGAATTAATTGCATTTGGATAAGTAGGTTTTCCTTTGAACTTTCCATAGTGAACTTATATCAGATATACTCGGTCAATCGGTAGATTTGATATATTTGAACCGTCGAGCTTTGTTGTATACCTAGACAACATAGGTCACACAATCAATCCTTAACCATCTATGGTTCTCACGGTTGTGTTCGTTTCAGTCATGAACACCGCCTTGTTTCATGAGTGCTTAGAGAATGGGCCTTTACTTTCATTCCCCTTGAAGCGGCTTACACTTCACACTCACATAGGTGATTCCTAAATGTGTAATCCTAAAGACGCGCTATCTGGTCATTTCCTGCCAGACTTAGCAAATCATTAAAAAGCTTTAAGCTTTATTGACTCATAAAAAAGCCTTAATGCTTTACCTTTATTTCTGAACATTGTCTTCATCACGAGAATGGGTTGAGTTATTTGACAATGTTGAACCGCCATTCATAACTTTGTTCGATCTCTTTGAACCTAGCTCTTGGGATCTCCAGTCTGCTAGGTAAAGTTACCACCATGATGACTTGTCCTAGGCCTTAACCCTTCAACTGCCTCTCTAGATAGGCCTTTTGTAAGTGGATCCGACACGTTATCTCTTGACTTTACGTAGTCAATTGTGATAACACCACTAGAGAGTAGTTGTCTAACGGTATTATGTCACCGTCGTATATGACGAGATTTTCGTTATACATAATGCTCCCTGCCCTGCCTATTGCCGCTTGAATATCAAAATGTATACAAATAGGTGCCAAAGGTTTGGGCCAAAATGGAATATCTTCCAAGAAATTCCGGAGCCATTCATCTTCTTCACTGGCCTTATCTAAAGCTATGAATTCAGATTTCATTGTAGAACGGGCGATGCACGTTTGTTTGGATGATTTCCAAGACAGTGCTCCACCCCCAATTGTGAAAACATATCCACTCGTGGATTTAACTTCAAATGATCCGGTGATCCAATTTGCATCACTATATCCCTCGATCACGGAGTGATATTTGTTATAATGAGCATAGTTTTGTGTATGTTTCAGATACCCCAAAACTCGTTTTGCCATCCAATGTATGTGATTGGGATTACTTGTAAATCGACTCAGTTTGATATAGCACATGCTATATCTGGTCGCGTACAATTAATGATATACATCAAACTTCCCAATACTCTAGCATAGTCTAGTTGTGAGTCACTTTCATCTTCATTCTTTTGAAGTGCATAACTCACGTCAATTGGAGTCTTGGCAATTTTGAAATCCAAATACTTGAACTTGTCAAGTACTTTTTCAATATAGTGAGATTGTGATAATGCTAGACCTTGTGGAGTTTTGTGAATTATGATTCCTAAGATCACATCAGCAACTCCTAAGTCTTCCATTTCGAATTTTCTAGCCAACATGCGTTTTGTAGCATTTGTATCTGACATGCTTTTGATCATTATCAACATGTCATCAACATATAAACAAACAATGACTTCATGACCCGGAGTGTTTTTAATGTAAACACATTTGTCGCACTCGTTGATTTTAAACCCACTTGCCAACATTGTTTGGTCAAATTTGGCATGCCATTGTTTGGGTGCTTGTTTAAGTCCATAAAGCGACTTAACAAGTTTGCACACTTTCTTTTCTTTACCAGGAACCACAAAACCCTCAGGTTGTTCCATGTAAATCTCTTCCTCCAATTCTCCATTTAAGAAAGTTGTTTTAACATCCATTTGATGGATTTCAAGACCATACACGGCCGCTAATGCCATTAGCATCCTAATAGATGTTATCCTCGTTACTGGCGAGTAAGTGTCAAAGTAATCAAGGCCTTCCTTTTGTCTATAACCTTTGACAACAAGTCTTGCCTTATATTTGTCAATAGTTCCATCAGCTTTCATTTTCCGTTTAAAGATCCATTTCGAACCTAAAGGCTTATTTCCAGGAGGAAGATCAACCAATTCTCATGTATGGTTATCCAAAATTGATTGAATCTCACTATTGACTGCCTCTTTCCAAAATGCTTAATCAGAAGATGACATAGCTGCTCNCTTCCTGAGTTCGTTTAGGTCTTTCACTTAACGACTCGCATTCAGTTTTATACGGATAAATGCTTTCAAAGAATTCAGCATTATTTGATTCCATTACCGTATTAACATGAATCTCGGAATTATCAGATTTATGGACCAAAAATCGACATGTTTTACTGCTTGTTGCATATCCAATGAAAATGCAATCTACTATTTTTGGTCCGATTTTAACCCTTTTAGGTAAAGGAACTTGTACCTTTGCTAGACACCCCCCACACTTTGAAATATTTCAAGTTGGGTTTTCTACCTTTTCATGTTTCATATGGAATAGATTGTGTTTTTCTGTGGGGTACTCTGTTGAGTATTCAGTTAGCTGTAATGATAGCTTCCCCCCACAAACTCTGTGGTAATCCGGAACTTATTAATAAAGAATTCATCATTTCCTTTAATGTCCAATTTTTCCTTTTCGCAATTCCGTTGGATTGAGGTGTGTAAGATGCAGTAGTTTGATGGATAATTCCATATTCCGAACATATTTCTGCAAACGGAGATTCATATTCTCCACCTCTATCACTTCTAATCATTTTGATATTTTTATTCAATTGATTCTCTACTTCGTTCTTGTATTTCTTAAATGCTTCAATTGCTTCATCCTTACTATTAAGAAAATAAACATAACAATATCGAGTGCAATCGTCAATAAAAGTAATAAAATACTTTTTCCCACCTCGAGATGGTGTCGACTTCATATCGCAAATGTCAGTATGAATTAAGTCTAAAGGATTTGAATTCCTTTCAACAGACTTATAAGGATATTTTACAGACTTAGATTCAACACATATTTGACATTTCGATTTATTACACTCAAATTTAGTCAATACTTCTAAATTAATTAACTTCCGCAAGGTTTTATAATTGACATGTCCTAAATGAATATTCCATAAATCATTTGACTCCAACAAATAAGAAGAAGCTGAAATTTTATTCTTAGTATCAACAACCATTACATTGAGTTTGAAAAGTCCTTCCGTGAGGTAGCCTTTTCCAACGTACATGTCATTCTTGCTTACAACAACTTTATCAGAAACAAATACACATTTGAATCCATTCTTCACTAGTAAAGAAGTAGAAACTAAATTCTTCCTAATAGTAGGAACATGAAGAACGTTGTTGAGCGTTAACACCTTGCCAGAAATCATCTTTAGGAAAATCTTCCCATAACCTTCAATCTTTGTTGTTGAGCTATTTCTCATGGAAATATATTTCTTCGGGACTAGTAGTAGAGTAAGTCACAAATGCTTCTTTGACAGCACAAACATGTCGAGTGGCTCCGGAGTCAATCCACCACTCCTTCGGATTTCCAACTAAGTTGCATTCCGAAAGCATTGCACAAAGATCATCAATGTCATCATTCTTCTCCACTATGTTGGCATGTCCCTTCTTCTTATCCTTTTTCGGGAAGCGACAATCAGAAGCTTTGTGACCAACTCTTCCACAATTATGACAGTTGCCCTTGAATTTCTTTTTGTTCTGCTCCTTAGTCTGTCCAGAAGATCTCTTCCTCTTCTTACTTTTTGGAGCAGTTTCTTCAATGATATTAGCTCCCATGATCGTTGAATTTCCATGAGACTTCTTCTCGGCAGTTTTGTTGTCTTCCTCAATCTTGATACGAATCACAAGATCTTCTAACTTCATTTCTTTGCGGTTGTGCTTGAGATAGTTCTTGAAATATCACCACGAAGGAGGCAACTTTTCAACCATTGCAGCCACTTGAAATGACCATACCTTCAGCAATAAGGTCATGAAAAATAATTTGAAGTTCCTGAACTTGGGTTCCCACAGTTTTGTTGTCTATCATTTTATAGTCTAGAAACTTGGCAACCACGAACTTCTTCAAGCATGCATCTTCTGTCTTGTACTTTTCAAGTGCGTCCCATCATTCTTTTGAAGTATTTATCGCACTGTACACATTGTACAAGTCATCCTCTAAAGCACTTAAAATATAGTCTTTGCAAAGAAAATCTGTCTGCTTCCACGCCTCAACAATCATGAACTTTTCATTGTCCGGCATGTCCGCAGCGAGCACTACAGGCTCTTCACTAGTGAATTTCTGCATACCAAGTATGGTCAGCCAGAAGAACGCCCTTTGCTACCATCCTTTGAAGTAGGCTCCAGAAAATTTCCCTGGTTTTTCTGCCGGTGGAACAGCCGTACGGCTCGACGAGGCTATCAATGTTACCGCAACAGTCGCAGAAGAATTACCGTTATCAATTGTAATTTCTCACTGTCAACAACAGAAGAGTTCAATCAATGGCAAAACCATAACAGTAAACAATACTTCAATCAACAATAAACAGTATGTATAATAAATAAAAATTAAAGTTTTTATATATTGTTTCACAGAAACTGATGAAGTTTTTATGTTCTTCAAATCGTTTTTTGAATTTCAAAACTCTGATGAAGTTTTTATATCTTAAAATCAGAATAATAAAATTCAAAAGGAGTAGAAAACACATAGGTTTTAATCTCCACAAACAGAATACAGAAAATAAAAACATAATTTCCTTAAGATTGTTAGTAATCTGTATTGCTGTAAAATAAAAATAATAATTTTTTTATAAATACAGAAACAGTGTGAAACCTCACTAGCGCGGGATTACTGCGGTCGTGCTAGTGGAATTTACCAGGGACAGTGAGAATCCTAACTAGTGCGACCACTAGCGCGTGCTGAGCGCGGCCGCGCTAGTCCAGGCGTCTTTAGCTTTTATGTGGAAAAATAATATAAGAATAAACCGAGCCCACTGAATACACAGTGTGTCCTTAAGGAAATTATTCCCCTCAAGTATCCGAGGTGTTGGAATATATCCTCCCAGGATAGAATGATTTAACTCACGGAGTGTTGGTACCAAAAACGCCGGTGAACAGCGAACCACTCGAAGGTTGTAAAACACACTGGAATATTTTGTGCAGAAGAAGAAGAAACTCAGAAAATTTAGTAAGTAAAAATTCTGGGATTCAAGGTATATTTATAGCCAATTTAGTAATGTTTCTGAAAAGGTTTTACAACCTTTCAGAACAGCCATAGCTGTTGGAACAGGTGTGAAACATTTCAGAACAGCCATAGCTGTTTTGAACAGGTATGAATATTGCGGGAAATATAAAAATAGATTTAATAATTCGGGAAATAAAACGGGTCTGACCGGACCGGGTCGCGGATCATTCAGGATTTGAATTTTTTCCATTAATTAATTAAATAATTTGAAAAGAATTTTGTCCAAAAGGATTAATCAATCTTTGACCGAAGTCGAAGCCGAGCGAGCGAGCGACGACGACGGCGCGAGGCTTGCCTTCTTCTCAACTCTTTAAGAGCTAGAAGAAGAGCTTCTCTATATATACACATAGATTTTCTTTCCTTCTTCCAATGAGGGACAAAGTGCACTAATTCAAAATTTTACTTTCCTTCATTTTTTTTCTCACTATTTTCCATTAACTCTCTTTAAGCTACACCAAGCTTAAAATTAAGCTAGACTAAGCTTAAAATTAAGCTACACTAAGCTTAAAGACCAACAGCAACTGGAGCAAAAACCTCTTTGTAGTCAACACCATGCTCTTGCTTATAACCTTTCGCTACTAAGCGCACTTTATACTTATCTCTCTCCATTTTCTTTCAACTTTGTCTTGTAAATCCATTTGACACCACTTGTTTTTTGAATGACCGGAAGGTCCACCAACTCCCAAGTTTGATTTCTTTCAGTTACTCTAATCTCATCATCCATTGCGTGCTGCCACTTGACATCTTTAACAACATCTTCAATGGCTATAGGATCGCAATCTAAAAATAAAGCAATATATGTAAATAAATTTACAAATTCATCAGTCCCATAAACCTCATAATCTTCCATCCATGTTGGAGCGCTTCTACTTCGTTGAGGACGGCCATTGGAGGGTTGGACCTCATTTGATTCATGCCTTACTGAGTTTGAAAAATCCGAATCTACTTGTTGAGTGGTCTCCACAGGCTGGTGCCCTTCCTCATCTTCAAAATTTGCTGGAATTTGTTGAGGGAGATCATAGTTACTCCAAGTCCATGTTGCTTCTTCATCAAAAATAACATCTCGACTAATAACAATTTTCTTGGTGATAGGATTAAATAATTTATAAGCTTTTGATTCATCACTAACAGTAAACACCAAGAAAAATGCATTTTTGCCTTTTGCCATCCAATTTCTTTCTTGTTGCATCTAGAATGTGGGCATATGCAATACACCCAAAGATTCTAAAATAAGCAACAATTGGTTTACACCCACTTAAAACTTCACGAGGAGTCATATTTTGAATAGAAAAAGTAGAAATTCTGTTCAAAATATGAATACTACAAAGAACAACTTCAGGCCAAAAGCTTTTCGGTAAGCAACTTCTCTTCAAAAGACTTCGCAACATGTTAAGAATTGTACGATTCTTTTGCTCTCATACACCATTTTGTTGAAGCATATGAGTTGTTGTAAGTTGTCTTTTAATTCCATGCCTCTCAAATAATTCTGAAAATCTTTTGAGTTAAGTTCTCCACCACGGTCTGTGAGATGAACTTTAATTTGAGAATGAGATTCCTTTCCAAGTAGTACTTTGAACTTCTTAAAAATCTCAAACGCTTTAGTTTTCTCCTGCAAAAAATACACTCAAGTATTTCGGCTAAAATCATCAATAAATATTATGAAATATTGTTTACCTCCAATTTATGTTGGATTTATAGGGCCACACATATCTGAGTGAATTAATTCCAACACCGTCTTTGCCCTCCAAGATGTGCTCGTTGGAAATTGATTGCGATGTTGTTTGCTAACAACACATTCCTCACATACTTGAGATAGAATATCAATTTTTGGAAGTCCAGACATCATATTCTTCTGATGAAGTGTCTTTACTCCACCAAAACCCAAGTGATCATATCTAAAATGCCATTACCATGAACAATCTTTTATTTCTTCCTTCAAACAAGATTGAGTACTCTCAGTATTCAAGGTAAATAATCTGTTTGAACTCATTTTTACAACAGTTATAGCACCTCTCGTAGGGCTATAAATCTCACAAACACCATTTCCAATCCTAATAAAATATCCATTTTCTTGCAATTGACCAACACTACAGGTTGCTTTTTAAGCCTGAATATATAGCACATATGAGATTATTTCTTCAAAACCATTCTTGGATTTAATTTTAATGTCACCTTTTTTCAGTTTCATCTACAGTTGAACAATCACCAAAGCTAACTTTAGAACAAAAACCTTCATTTAAATAAGAAAAACAAGACTTACTTCCACTCATGTAATTCTCGCAACATGTGTCCAAATACCAAGCATCTCGCTCGGGTTCTTTTTCTACTTGAATTGCCATCAACAAGTTCTCTCCTTCACTGTTCTCGGCAAAATTAGACTTCTCCTCCTTTTCTTTGTCATTAGGCAGACAAGTATAACATTCAGATGCATAATAACTGAATTTATGACATCTATAGCACTCTACCTTAGATTTGTCATGATCTTTACCTCTACCTTTTCCTTGAGATTGATTATTATTGATTTTGAAATTCCTGCTGGAATCCTAGCCTCTACGATCTCCTTTTGCTTTGTCTCGACCTCGACCTCTACCTCTACCTCTTCCTCTAAAATTGGAAGTAGAAATAAAAGTAGAAGCCTTCAAAGCTTGCTCCTCAGAAATTGAATTACGGTTCATTTTCTGCTCATGCACCAACAAGGAACTTTGCAATTTGTCAAGAGACAACACATCTATGTCTTTTGACTCCTCAATTGAGCAAACAATATAATCATACTTCGGTGTCAGGGAGCATAATATCTTTTCAACAATTGTGACGTCGCCCATCTTCTCACCATGGAATCGCATCTTGTTGCATATCTCCATTGTTCTGTCACTAGTGACTTATTTTCCTTCTTTTATCTGCAAAGTTTCGAAGTCCCTCCTCAAAGCTTGAAGTTGTGCTCGCTTCACTCTTGTAGAGCCTTGATACCTTTTGTTCATAGAATCCCATATATCCTTGGAAGTTTCTTTGCAAAGAATGGTTTCCAAAATGGGACGCGCCTGAAAGAGATAATTTTTTGCCTTTAAATCTTTCAGCTTTCTTGCTTCGAACTCTGCCTTTTGAGCATTCGTCAGAACTTCACCTTCCGTCGGAGTGACGATGTCGTCCTCGACAAAAAGCCAATACTCCTTTGATCGTAAAAAAATTTCCATCAAAATACTCCAATGGTCATAGTGACCATCAAAGCAAGGAATTGTTGCTTGCACAAAGTTACTCTCTGCAGCCATAGATGAACAAACTCTTAGGTAAAATTTTCTCACAAATATTTTTCTCTTTTCTGGATTGAACCTAGCTCTGATACCAAATGTAAAGAATGAAACGAGAAAACAAAGAAAAACTTTGAAGGCAAAGGAAACTTTGTTTCTATTACTACTAAGAAACCAAATTACATCTGAATCTTTAAATAGATAACCCAACAATAAACTACTCTCCACAACTCCTAAAGAAGAGGAAATAACTTGACCACAAGCATTAACTGAAACCCAAAAAATAGGAACAATAATACACGTCTCTAAACTAAGAAACAAACTGAGAGCAAATACTTATTCCACCAACAGCTATCACATACAACTAACAACTATAAAAATTCTTGGCATTGAATAGGTCTAAACGTCTAAGGGGAATACTTTTTTTACTCTTCAACTCCCGGTAGTTTCTTCCCATCTCTATCGAAAAAGAATGAGTGCAAACTTTATGGGGCCGTAGCAATTGATTACCACGTACATGGCCATCGTAGTAGTCAGAGGCGTTTAGACACAAAAATAATTTCACTTCGGTTCTTCACTGAGAGTGAATCCTATGGATGTTCACAGACATGTATGGAAGGAAGAGAATTATTAGAACTCTCGTTCGTCTCTCTTTATTACGTGTTTCAACAAAAACAACAAAAAAATCTAATTGTCGCGTGTTTCAACGAGAACATCAGAAAATCTAATTCAGCTCCACGTAAGATAGTCAAAGTACGATTGAGCAATAAACTCTATATACCTGCTTACATTCTAGGCGAAATTCATAATTGATAAATGAAAGAAGTCGAGTGAATTCTATGGAATGTTCGCAAACTTGTATGTAAGGAAGTGAATTATTAGAACTCTCGTTCGTCTCTCTCTTTATTACGTGTTTAAACAAAAAAAAATCTAATTTAGCTTTACATAAAATAGCCAAAAGGAACTCGAATTTTTGGTGCAATCGCCTAGGAATTGAGTGAATTAAATTTCACTAAAATAGTTTCTTTAGCTCCCGAGGTATTATAAAATGAAATTGTGATCTGTTTCTAGTGGGGTATTTGAAATAAATAGATTAATTATTAGATTGTGTCTCACGCATATATCTTTAATAATTCATATCATATTCAAAAAAAAACACGTTGATTATATTAAATTTCCATTGCACAGTGCTTTGACATAAAAGAATCTGGTAAATCGAAAAAACTAGAATTTAAAGTTATTTGAAAAAAAGAATATACATGCATTTAAGTTGAAAAAAGTTGTAATCATATAAGTGAAAAAGATTTTTCACTTGAAAAATAGTCAAAATCGGTTTTTTTTCAAAATTGAAAAACTAATCTTCAAATTTGAAGAACTACGTTACTGGTATTGTATGGGTCAAAAATCTATCTTCAGAATACTTAAGTCAAAATGGTATTAGTGAAACGTTCCCAGGCCGTCACATGTCGAAGTGATCTATGAAGCGGTAAAGGTCGTGGTCGAAGAGTCAACAAGGGCTAAAGCTGAGGAATCATCGAGGATCGAAGCCGAGGTCGAGTACCCTTGACAGAGTTATAACGGCTAATTTCAAGATAGGACATTAAAGAAAATATTATAGTGGATATTTTCTGCACTTGTACTATTAGGGTTTCTAGGAGCATGTTCCCTATAAATAAAAAGAGACACAATGATAGGGGACAAAAGATATTTATGTGTAAAATACACTTTGACTTTAAAAAGAGAATATGATCTTATTGTAAGCCTACAAAAATAACTTTTTCATTAAGATTCTTGTCCACATTTTTCCACTAGATCAGAGAATAACTCGGATATTCAAAGGCTTGTCCATCATCATTGTCAGAAAGAATATCCATTGATTTCATCCTTACTCGGGTGACTCATTCGTTCTATTTACATAAATTCCATTTATTTTTGTTCATCAATATTTTACTTCTGTCTTGGTTCATAATTATTAATTATTGTACCCCACCATAGATTTTGGAGCAGATCAACGTGCTATTTATCACACTGCCGAGAATTTCGTCTTTAGAATATTATATAAACCAAGATTAACCCTCATTTGTATAAATTTAATTAGTTTAACCAAGATCTATATTTTTGGTCAAATAATTTGGCGTCGTCTATGGAGATTTTTTAGTTAAATTTTTTGTTTCCTTTATATCTACATCTAATGCAAGTCACTAACCTCACAAACCCCAAGATTTTCTTCCTTTGTATCTACAAAAACCTACATGGTAGGTAACCGAGGAGAAAGGACAAAAATAACAAGTGATTTTCCTAGCAACCTCATGAATGCTGAGAGCTGCAAAACAGTAGGTGAGGACGTGACGCTCAACTCTTCTCTTAGGCGCGAGAGGTCGCCTCCCCCCTGTTGCACCATAACAAAACCCAGTGGAAAACAGGGCCTCCACGTCCGCAAAAAAAGGGACACCCCCAGCTATGAAAAAGCTCCTCAAAGAATGGTTGACTGGCATGCTAGTAAGCGTGCTCAACAAGCCCGCTCTGGGCACGACTACAGAAACCACAAGACCTTGCATGATACAATGAGCAGACGAGCTGTGCAACCGACCAAACCCTGGGACAACAGGTATAACTCACAATATTACTAACAGTGCAGGTGACAGCGCCCTCGCTGTCGTGCTAAAGAGGATGGAAGAAATTGAGAATGAAAAAAAAGCACTCTGAGACCAGATGAAAGAACACCAAGAACGAGTCGACAAGATATCGGGCCCTCCTAAGCTGTTACCAAAAAGGGACGCCGGCAGGTTCGTAGAGCAATCGTACAACGATGAAGCTGCACCGCATGCTATATCAAAGACCTTCAAATGCCACCCTACCTCAAGATATACGGCGGAACGACCGATTTCGAGAATCATGTGACCAGTTATGTCACCGCCATGAAAGGAAATGACCTCGCCAAGGAACAAGTGTCCTCTATTTTACTAAGAAAATATGGTGAAACCCTTATGGAAGGGGCATTAACATGGTACTCACAGCTACCAGCCTGATCCATAGAAACTTTCGAGAAAATGGTCAATAAGTGTCGTAGCCAAGAAGGCCAAAGCAAGAGTAAACGATATATTCGCTATCAAGTAGTCCATGGGAGAGGGACTGAGGGACTTCCTCGCCCAATTTAATAGAGTAAGGATGACTCTTTTGAACAGTGTCTGAAGGGATGAAAGTCGTAGCTTTCCAGAACGGGTTGAGTAGAGATGGTTCAAGGGCGACTAGAAAACTATTGAGCTGATGATGAAATATCCTCCAACCACTTGGGACAAAATCCATAATGCTTACTATGTCGAGGTCCGAGCAGACAAAGACGAACTCAACGGACCAACTCATCAGCTAATCTTGGTACAAACTGAATCCAGAAAAGAGCAAAAAGATAACATCAGGATGGATCACCTGGTCTCGTGACCCAACAGGGAATGACACCAGCCATATGTCAAGGCGGCTGATGCACCTTTCCTCCGCTATGAAGAAGGCCCATCCAAGACAAGGACAGGGAATCATCGGAATGAGATAGGTATGTCCCCTTTATTATCTGCTCACAATTTTTGTGTGTCACCTACAGAAATAGTCTATGCTCTTGAGAAACTCGGAACAAAGGTAAAGTGTCCTCCAAAGATGAGATCCGATCCGAACACCAGAAAATATGACACCCTCTATGAGTTCCACTAGGTACGTGGGCACAAAATATAAGATTGCATCTCCCTCACAAAAGAAGTCGTAAACATGTCCTGGCAGGGACACCTCAAAGAGCTGTTAAGAGATAAGGGAAGAAACAACTTTGTTAGAGGATGTGCACACCAATGTCTGCCAAAGCCGCCATCACCAGCTCGTATTATCAACATGATCATCGGCATCTGCGATGACACCTCTATCAATGGCATGAGTTCACCACCACTCACAAGCTCAAGCGGTCTATCACCCACGAACGATACGACGGACTTAAAGAAAGTATCATCTTCGATGAGTCAGATGCTGAAGATTTGACTTTCCCTCGTAATGATACCCTCGTCATTATTACTAATTTAAGATACTGATATAAACGTATCATGGTGGACGATGGAAGTGGAGTGTGCATTATCCATCTCCGAGTCCTCACCCAAATGAGACTCGAGGACAAGATATTGTCGCGCTCCATCATGCTAACTAGTTTTAATAATGCAGTTGAGCGGAAGGCAGGGGAAATTACACTCCCCGTCTTGGCCGGCAACGTGACTCTGGAGACAACATTCCACATTATGGATGAAACCACCGCATACAATGCCATAGTGGGATGACCACTGATACATCATGTGAGAGCCATCCCCTCCCGACTATACCAAGTAATTAGATTCCCAACACCATGGGGGACATTCAGCATATACCTAGAACAGTGCAGGTCCCGGGAAATCTACCGCATTGTCTTAGACAGCATAACAACCCAGCAGAAAAAAGATAAGGAAAAAGAGGCATAGCAATCAACAAGGTCGAGGTTGACACAAGGAGAGACCAGGTACATCATCGTAGATCCCAAAATGGTCGAGGCTACGGATTCGACCATAGACTTTCTCGAGCCCATTCAATTGGACCTCAATGGCCGTAGCAAAAAGGCCTACATCGGCCACAAACTCTGGGAACTAGGTAAATTTAGACAATTCTTAATAACTAATGCAAATTTGTTTGCCTTCAGCCATGCAGATATGTCGGGAATCCCCAGGGAAATCACCACACACAAATTAAACGTCGACTCATTCTACCGATCAGTAAGGCAGGCCAGACATCAATTCAACCCCGCCATCAGCGATACAGTCCACAAGGAGGTGGAGAAACTATTAGAAAATAGCTTCATTAGGGAGTCGAAGTACCACAAATGGATCGCCAATGTTGTGATTGTCAAAAGGAAAAATGAGAAATGGAGGATGTGCGTGAATTTCATAGACTTGAGCAAATCATGTCCGAAGGATTCGTTCCCATTACCCACATTGACCAACTCATCGATGCAACGACCGGGCACGAGTTATTGAGTTTTTTGAATGCGTACCTAGGCTATAAGAAAATACTTATGGAGGAAAAATACCAGTAGAAGACCACGTTCATAACCCACCAAGGAACGTATTGTTACAAGGTCATTCCATTTGGGCTGAAGAACGCGGGGGCCATATATCAAAGACTGGTCACAAAGATGTTCAAAGACCAGCTCGACAAGACCATGGAAGTATATAAAGATGACATATTAGTCAATTCCGTAAAGGCAGAAGATCACATCGATCGTTTGAAGGAAGTTTTTAACACATTAAGACGGTACGGAATGAAAGTGAACTCGGAGAAATGCGCGTTTGGCGTAGCCTCGGGAACGTTTTTTTGGCGTCACAACAGGGGATCGAGGTCAACCCAAACCAAATCAAAGCTATAGAAGGGATACCGAAACTCTTGACTACCAAAAAATAAGTCCAAAGGTCGACTGGTCGAATCACCTCTATATTGAGATTCGTCTCGCGGTCGTTTGATAGATGTCATAAATTTCTTGGCGTACTCAAAAAGGATAACGGCCTCGAATGGACTCCCGAGTGCGTCTAAGCTCTGCAAGAGCTGAAGGCATACCAATCATCACCACCTCTGCTCTCAAAACCAGAACCTAGGGAACAACTCCTCGTCTATCTAGTTGTCTCCGAAGTAGCAGTAAGTGTAGTCCTGATCCGCGAAAACAAAGGTATGAAATCTACCATCTGTTACATTATCAAAACACTCGTCGACACTTATATAAGGTACTCTCACCTCAAAAAATTAGCTCTGCATTGGTCGTAGTTTTACGAAAGCTTAGACCCTATTTCCAGTGCCACCCCATCTCGGTCATAACAACCTTTCCCCTAAGGAGATTTTTGCATAAACCCGAGCTGTCGAGGAGGCTGGCCAAATAGGCCATCGAGCTAAGTGAGCAAGATATCACATACCAGCCACGAACGGCGATAAAATCGTAGGTGCTCACCGATTTCGCCGTAGACGTCAATGCAAAGATAATGCCTGAAGTCGAAAAGGAGTTCGTCCAAGCTGCCCTCCAAACACAAGACCTCTGGGTCCTATACACCGATGGCGCATCTAACGCATCAGGATCCAGACTGGGACTCGTACTCGAGGTCCCTATAGGCAAAGTAATTCTCCAGTCCATAATCTGCCCGCATATGACTAACAACGAGGCTGAATATGAGGTTTTAATTGCAGGATTAAGGCTAGCACTGAAGTATGGGTCGAAGCGGTTGAAACTCCCTTGTGAAACCCAGCTCGTGGTCAACCAAATCACAGGGACTTTCCAAATCAAGGAACAAAGGTTGCAAAAATATCAGATCGAGATCTGCAAGCTACTACCTAAGTTTGACAAGTGACAGCTCGACCAGATCCCATGTGCGCAGAATGTCGAAGCGGACGACTCATCAAACTGGTTGCAGCTACCAAAAGTATCATGACTGGGGATAAAAACATAGTCCACCTCCTCAACTCATCACTAGATAAAATCGAGGTAAGAACCGTAAGCTTAACTTGGGATTGGCGTAACCGTATTATCACATATTTGCAGGACGACACACTCTCAGAAAATAAAACAGAGGCCAAGAAAATAAGAGTGCAAGCAGCTAGATACAGTCTCCTCTATAGCGACCTATACAAAAGTACTTACGGTGACCGTCTAGCAAAATGTTTGGGCCTAAACCAGAACCAACGCGTCCTCGAAGAATTCCACAAAGGCCATTGCAGTGCTCACTCCAGCAATCAAGCACTCGTTAGATGCCTCATACGGGCAGGATACTATTGTCCAACCATGAAAAAGGACGCCTCAGACGACGTGAGGAAATAAGAACAATGCCAAAAGCATGCCCCAATGATTCACCAAGAAGGCAAACACCTCCACTCGATCACCTCCTCGTGGCCGTTCATCAAATAGAGAATGGACATCATAGGTCCCCTCCCAGCAGGACGAGGTAATGTACGCTACTTTGTGGTTTTAATTGACTATTTCTCTAAATGGGTGGAAGCATGAGTGTTCCCCCAATTAGGCGAACAATAGGTAATCACCTTTATATGTAGGAACATCATCTTCCGATTCGGCCTACCCAAGGAAATCAGCTTTGACAACGGGCCCCAGTTCACGGGAAAGAAAACCGCTGAATTCTTCAAGAAATGGCACATCAAGAGGACAATCCCATATCACCCAGCGGGTAACAGAAAAGCAGAGTACTCTAACAAGTCCATACTAAACAACATGAATAAAAAGCTCGAAGACGCCAAGGGACTATGGCCAGAAATACTGCCAGAAGTATTATGGGCATACCTAACAACTCCGAAGAGGAGCAAATGAAAGATGCCCTACTCTTTGGTCTATGGGACCAAGGCAATAATATCGGTCGAAGTCGGAGAACCCAGCCTAAGGTACTCCAATGAAAGCGGTATGAGTAATGATGAGAGAAGAAGGCAGGAACTTGATGAAATCTATGAATGAACGGATATGGCGTACATAAGAATGGTCGCCCAAAAACAGCAAGCAGAACGATATTATAACATGAAAGCAAAGGTTCGTCCGCTTAAAGTCGGGGACTATATGCTGAAAGCCAAAACTCAAGAAAGCAAAGACCCCCGAGAAGGCAAGCTGGGAACAAACTGGGACGGTCCATACAAAATCACAGCCAAAGCAAACAATTTGTTCCAACTAGAGACAATGGAAGGAAAGCAACTA
Organism: Nicotiana knightiana; assembly: GCA_005239525.1. Lineage (NCBI taxonomy): Eukaryota > Viridiplantae > Streptophyta > Magnoliopsida > Solanales > Solanaceae > Nicotiana > Nicotiana knightiana. Next base: position 34,518 of record ML435356.1, on the reverse strand, counting down.
CTAAACAATTGGAACATCAACCACCTCAAATACTTCAACTTCTAAGAGAAAAAATGTCCCTCAAGTCGTACTCTTTTTCCCTCATTTAAGTTTGTCCCATTTGGGTTTTCTCAAGGAGGTTTTGAATAAGGAGGCAAAGGGAACACTTCGAGTTGAAGTATGCGAGGGAGGGGTTGTTCTCACTCTTTCATTTGATTGACTCCTCGATACTCTCCAAGCCAAACAATGGAACGCCAACCAATACCCAAAATCTTAACTCTCTCCAAATATGTAACCTAATCAAGTCAAAGTAATAAGAAACTTATGTTTATCATGACACTTTTTTGTGTTAAGGTTATGTTTGACCCCGCTCGAACAACACATATCAGCCCTCGGCCACGACTATGAAAAGGTTATGTTCGACCTCGCTCGAACAACGCCTATCAGCCCTTGGCCACGACTACGAAAAGGTTATGTTCGACCTTTCTCGAACAACACCTATCAGCCCTCGGCCGAAAAGGTTATGTTTGACCTCGCTCAAATAACATCTATCGGCCCTCGGCCACGATTATGAAAAGGTTATGTCCGACTCTGCTCGAACAATACCTACCGGCCCTCAATCACGACTTAAATAAGTAATAATTTGACCAAGTTTGAATAACGCCTATTAATCCTCGACCTCGTTCCGACAAACCTTGATATATACAAGAACAACGACAAAAATATGAAGGAGCAAAACGCACAAAGTACAGAAACAAACTACAGCAAATAAGAAACGTGCGAGCAAAAATAAATAAAAAGGAAAAAAAGGAAAAAAATAACTATTGTTGATCACGACCATCATGGCCCGCAACACCCTCATTGGTCTGACCCGCAGCACCCTTTCCATCCTCGCCCGAAGGGTATATGGAATCATACCAGGCCTCGCCCTCGAAGCGATCTATAACATCCTCATCGCCCTCATCTTCCTTACAAGGACAAGGAGTAGTCGTATCATAACCACAAGCAATCTGATCCTCACGAGCCTTGACACGAGCACCCTCAAAGTCTACAGCAGAAATGGAGCCCACTACATGAAACTCACAAAGCACATCCACTTGGGCTTCAACGTGAATCACTTTTCGTACAGCTCACAAGGAATGTTAGGGAAGACAGAAACCGCAAATGAAGAAGGTCGTTCAAGTAGTTTGTCCTTCTCATCCTCCAAAGCAGCAACCCTATCGTAAAGATCATCTTCAACTCCCCAGTCTTTTTATCGAGTTGCTCATCTTTAAGACTTGCCGTTCACAAATCATTTTCTCGCTCGGAACGGAGAGTTCGGATCACCACTTCAAGGGGATCCACTTTTCTCAGAGCCTCCGAACGAGCAAACTCCGGCTTCTTTAGCTCATCTTGCTTCTCTTCAACCTTGCCATTAAGAGCCTTTGCCCTAAACTGATATCCTTCTAGTTGACCTCGCAGCACGACCACTTGGGCTTGTTGATCACTGTATTGGGCCTCTAACCCCTGCTAATCTTGAGCTCCTCCTTTTTTCCACTCAATTTCCCTTCTAAGATGTTACATTTCTCCACGACCCGCATTAACTCATCGTCCCGCTCCTTCAAATCCTCCCTCAGCAGTCGCACACCACCGCCCTCATGGAGCCAACATCGGAGCTCCCAGTACTTCTCAAGACATTTGAAATACTTGTCTTTCAACTTCACGTAAATATCTTTACGCTTCTTCTCCCAGCGATACCCTCTATCTCCAAAATAACCTTATACAAAACAAAGAAAAGAAATTGGAGTTTATGAAAGAAAACAAACATAAAGAAAAAAACGGACGGTGGTTGTACTTACTCGGAGAGCAAGTCCAGCAATGTTGTTGGACAAAGTGTTGTCGTCTATCGTCTCAAGGGTCGTACCCTCAATTTCAAAACAAAGAGGACCGAGGGTAGGGATTATTTTCTTGGTGTTTACAAGTAGCTTACGATCCATCGGGTTCACAATAGTCCTTGAGCCCCCTTCCAACATCACTTCGAATTGAGTGAGTCCCTCGTCGATCATCCTCAACTCGTCTATATTGATGTCGGAGTCTGATACCCTCGTCCTCCTCAGCGATGGTCTTCCTCCTATCATCAGTCGAAGAAGGCACATTTGTCGCGATCCTAGAAGATGAGGCCTCCTCGTGCCTCAGAAGTATAGGGCCGTCATTATGCACCACGCCCTCGAATGTGTCCCCCATAGGATGCATGCTCGTATTCTCCAAGTGAAGGGCCTCGGGACTTGCCTCTAGGCTCTCTCCGATATGCACAATGGTCATTTACCCAAGGACAAAGCCATAATCTCCCACGTCAGCGTCAACCGACCTCTCTCCCCCAGTATCAACGGCGCTCCTCTTACGAGGCATTAAACCACCGTCATCAGGAGAGAAGTTGTACTCATCAACTAGAGAATAAAGTTGGGGCAGAAGTTGTAGATGGAACAGGGACGACCTCCCGAACTACGGCAGCTAAGGTTGAGACCAGTATAGAAGATGTAGTAGTCGCAACAGGATCCAAAGTCGAGGATGCAGCAGCCGCCATTTGAAAAGGGCCCTGGTGTCCGGCTCCTCCCAGAACCCCTTCTTGAGAAAAAGGCAAACATTAAGTTAGCAAAGTGAATCCTTACACAATAATAAATGGAGAGGCCACAGAAAGGAAGTTACCAGTCGAAGGGAGATCATGCTTGAATTACTTGAAAAAACTTGGCCAATCACGGATCCCTACATTGTGAGGGAGGAGTCGCTCGACCCAGTCACAGATATGAGAGACCAGATAAGGAGGTTGATTGTTGGCTACAAGAAAGAAAAAGTAAAAAACATCAAAATTCAAAATTAAAAACAAACGCGGAAAGAAACAGGGCACTCACGAGTATAGTTCCAAGCTTCAGGAAAGCTGTTGACGTTGGCCACGATGTCCTCGGTCCTGACGAAGAAGTTAAGCCAAAACTGACTATTAGTTTTATCGTCCATCTTCACCACCAAACATTTACCTTCTCGGTGGTGATGTTTCAGAATCGTCCCCCTATAAAATCCAGGGGCGAATAGATGTATCAAGTGGTGTAGCGTCAGTTCGACCCCGGCCAGCTCGACGAATTTGGTCAGCATCTTAATCACCTTGTAGACGTACGATGGAAGCTGAGCTGAGAAAATGCCATAGTGTCGACAAAATTCCAAGGGCGAATAGCCGATGGACCTGTACTACGGCCCCCTCAGCCGGGATCAGCTCAACATGGTTGGGAAGGCCGAATTTGGCCTTAAGTTCTGCCAATTCCTTAGGCGTCATCGTTGATTTAAAAACTCCAAGCGCGACGTCCAGTACTTTGGTAAGATCATACCAGGAATCAAGATTACGCGAGATTATTTCCTCCACCAACAGGAAGGTTTCATCCTCAGCAATGGCGGAATCGCTCTTCCCATGGGAGGAAAACACCACTGTCAAGGGAGAACCATGAATCCCCTCACCAGCATAAGAAGTTACATTAGACATGATTGAACGTGATGAAGGAGAATAACAAACGAGAGGGAGTTAAGAACAATATAGGTCATTGAAACAGAGAAGAGAAATTCGAAGAAGAAGAAGAAGAAGAAGAGAGCAAGAGAAAGGTATGGGATTTAGAAGCGTTAGAGGGTTTAAACTCCAAAATCAAATTCAAGGATCTCTATTTATAAAGGTCATGGCACCAAAACCGAAAACGATTCATCATGATTGGCACTTGAACCGAAGCGACAGGTCTAATCAAAGGTCACACACGAAACAAACCGACGCATCGGGGATATGCGTCATAATGTCGCATAACATCATGACGTCATGCTAACTCGTGGACAACATAACTCCAGCAAATCACCTTGGAAATTCGAAGCATTTGAAATATGTGGTCCATAGTGGGCCATGTCGCCTGTTTATCGCAACAACCACGACTCGTGTAGTCCGCTTGATTAGCTCTACCACCAACAACATGATTTGCTCATCGAACCTGTCCGTGAAGCCGACCTCAATAAGTGGAGAGACTAACTGTATTGGTCAAAATCTATCTTCAGAATACTTAAGTCAAAATGGTATTAGTGAAACGTTCCCAGGTCGTCATGTGTCAAAGTGATCTAAGAAACAGTGAAGGTCGTGGTCGAAGAGTCAGCAAGGACTGAAGCCGAGGAGTCATCAAGGATCGAGGCCGAGATCGAGTACCCTTGACATAGTTATAACGGCTAGTTTCAAGATAGGACATTAAAGAGAATATTTTAGTAGATATTCTCTGCACTTGTACTATTAGAGTTCTAGAAGCATGTTCCCTATAAATAGAAAAAGACATAATGATAGGGGACATGAGATATTCATTTGTAAAATACACTTTGACCTTAAAGAGAGAATCTGATCTTATTGCAAACCTACAAAAACAACATTTTCATTAAGATTCTTGTCCACATTTTTCCACTACATCCGAGAATAATCGAATATTCAAAGGCTTGTTCATCATTCATCATTGTCAAAAAGAATATCAACTGATTTCATCCTTTCTCAGGTTACTCATTCGTTTCATTTACGTAAATACCATTTATTGTTGTTCATCACTATTTAATGCTACATTATTTTTGTTTGGGTTCGTAAATATTAATTATTGTACACTATCATAGATTTTGGAATAGATCTACGTGCTATTATCACGCTGCCAAGAATTTATATATCCTCCGCATATATAAATGTCTATTCCATTTCTTTTTTACTTCGAATTTAATATGCTCATTGATGGTGTTGTGGCATAGGTAATTTACTATTCCTTTTCTTCTCTACCTCGAATATAATTTCCTCATTAGTGGTACTGTTGCCAAAAAGAATTTGAGTTGATTTCGTTGATATTTTGTTCACAGAAAAGCCATAACCATAGCATAATTGTTCGCCTTTGATGCACATGTTCCTTTCGAGTAAAAGGGAAAAAACGGTAAAGCACCTCTTACTGTTATGCATTAGATCATTTTTTTCAAATGGTTTACTTTTATAGTTTGTTTTCTAGTTTTGAAATTGAGCAAAGGTCACTTCTAGTCTGGCGGCCTAAATTATTTAAAATTTATACTATATTTTTTGTCTTTTACATACAAAAATATATACATATATAAAAATATACATTTTGTGGCTATTATTTTAAGAGCGATTACACATCCGACAGCAATCGAACCATTTGAATTTGGTCCTTGACAAGAATGACAATTCAACATATTATACTATCATAAACCACACCATATTGACATAACTTTGCAATATTTTTCCCATAATTTCCCCTTCTTACACATGTGAAACTCACAATCCAAGTGCAAATAAAACTTTTGTTCATTATTTCTCTACGATCTTGTTCCATATGAACACATACTACTCAAATAACATATAACACTAAAACGACACTCTAAAATATAATTCACAACTAAATTAAAGACTAACAAAAGATACAATTATCGATCAAAGGGTCCTTCTGGATCCAATTGCTTACATAGCTCCAAATATGTAAGATAAACAAGTCGATCTTTAGCACCTGTTCTATGATTCTTTGTATGCATACAAAAATATTTCAATGCATCAAGTTTGCAACATCCAATCATTTGCCCTAATAGCAAAAATAGCCAATTAATTGACGATCTTCTTTCGGAAATAACTGGCTTAACACAATTGTTTTGGTTGCAATATTTGCAATTAGGAAGATTAGGATTCATCCAAATAATAGGTGCCCTATCACGCATAACACTCTTAGTTTTCAATATAAATGTAGCTATCTCTTTTAACTTTTCTTGCAAATCGTATTGAATTCGATATTGTTGTTCACATTTCTTGCATTGAACTTCACCCGATATAACAATAATACCATTCGATATAAGATAATCTAGAGTGTGTACTATGGCACGTTTTGAAGTTGCCCAAGGATATGGTGGAGTGATTATTTCACTCTCTCCTTCTTTAAGAGATGGTGTAGATTTTCTTCGTGTTCGCGCAGTTAAACCAACTCTCACACGAGCTCCTCCTGACGGTTCATTCATCTTATCATAAACTAGGGTCACGTTTGATTCTGTAATATTTTCTTCTATATTGACGTCATTGCCATATAGAAGAGTAGGAGGTGGCGGTGGCAATGGTGACGGTATAACGAAGTTTACAGGCAATAAAAAGGGTGGAGAAGTACTATCCATCGGTGCCGTAGGTGAAAGTGAAAGAGTAAGAAGAAGTTCATCTTCATGGTCAAGCTCTTTCAAAGAAGACAAAGAGAGATTGTTCATTCTTGATTTTTGAAGAAGGGAAATTTGTTTTTATGATAATTCTTGGGTTGATGATATTTATCTTATTTTCTTTCAACTTATGATAACAACTTCGTAGTAAAAAACGGATCTTTAATTTTATCCAATTACTACAAAAGTCAAGAAACCCTAGCAGTTTTCTGCTTCTCATTTTGGGTAGTTTTTTAAAAAAAATATATAATCCCACTATATCCGTAACAGTCTTCCCCTAAATGTGCATTTATTTGCTTCATGCGTTTCATTTTGTAACTAACTTGGTTTAGTATTCTCTTTTTGTTTAATTATTGTAATTTATAGGAACAATTAATATTATTGATAACTTTCATTTTAAAAGTGGATGTTATATCATTATCATTAAAAGCATATATAAAAAAATAGTTATAATAATGAGTATAACTTTAAATCAACCTTATGATAAAATAATCTTTAGCTGAATATGATGCAATCGTGTTTATAAATCAACTAGCAATTCACCTGTACCTGACGTTCTATTTAGGAGGAAAATAAGATGCACGTTTATTATCTCGTTTCGATATATTATTTTGGGTGTGTACATTAAAGAGAGACAATTTTGTGACATAGTGAGTATAATTTATTTGCTTCGAGTCTAAAGTGACAGATAACAACTGGAAATTAATACTAATTAAGGTCATTGAAATTTCAACTATATATGATTTAGGTTTCAATTAAAATAAAGGGGAAATAAGTCATAGCTAACCTCCACGGATGTCTTGGTGGGAAATGTCGTTATCCAAAGATCGATGTTAGCGATATCATGCCCAAAGGTTTAATTTGTAACTCAAAAAAAGAATATTATTAGGTTTGAAAAGACCTCTACGAGAAAAGGGAGACTACCCACAAGGGTGACCGAGTTAGTTGAGCAGTAAATACTCCAATATAGGAAGTCGCCGTTCAAAACCCTGCATGCTTTTTCGGTCGAGCTCATCGCACAAAGCTTGTCTAGTGCGGTTTACCTCCTTAGTATGATTTGCGAGTTATTGCACTGAAGCGGGTACTTAAAACACACTCAAAGGGTAGCGGCTGGGGGTTCCCTAGTTTATTCGGAAAAAAAAAAACGAGACTTATATTTGCTTAGATTTTGTTAATTTTCATTATGACTTATTGATTAGCAATATTTGCTTTATGCAATTTTATTATCTTTGTTACTGAATATTTTAGTATAATACTATGACTTATCTCATATTATAATTGTGTTATTTTCTTGGAAAATACATTGTACAGTTGTATCTTACGAGAAGCATTGTTATTAAAGATTCACTCAAAACGTGTTTAAACGAGTAAATATACAAAAATTGGTATCACTATTACAATGTGAACTTAGTGGGGGCACTTTTTCTACCGTGCGCTCATACTCTTAAAATCCTGGACGTGAGAGCACACATTTTTCAGTTCGGCATTCTATCGGCCATTAGTCCATGTTAGTAACTAAGGAGTAATCTTTATTTAAACTTGATTGCTAAAGAAATCACTTACTTTAGGTACCAAATAAATGTTTATCTCAAGAATAGAAGCTTACTAATACCACAAACTAAAACCATAAGATTAGAAAACAAACCAAGCTACACTTCTTTTTGTCTAATAAAACAAAAATTCAATTTACAATAGCTGGAAAACTGGTGAACTTAGAGAAAGATTCTCCAATTTTCCATCAGATACAAGCAACTGCTTTGAATTCTTCAACTCAGCTTGGGTTGAAGATGCCACTGTAGGTGGCCAAAGTTGTGCATTTTTCACCTTAGAAATACTTGCAAGAACCTCCAATGGTGTCACATTCCCAACAACTGTTACCTTCTTTGCTACAAAGTCTATATTGAAAGATGTCACCCCTGCTCATCACAATTAAATTTTTAGAAAATATTCTGACATCTACTTTGTTACATGTTATTTGCGATAGGAATAGTGGTGTCAAGGGAAATCTTGGCGTAACTGATTAAGTTGCTATCATGTGACTAGGAGGTTAAAGGTTCAAGCCGTGAAAATAGCCTCTTGTAGAAATGTAGGGTAAGACCGTGTATAATAGACCCTTGGGGTCCCGCTCTTTCCCAAACTTCACGTATACCAGAGCTTAATGCACCGAATTGTCCTTTAACAGAGCGTCAAATTTAACCCATAAAATATAACTCGTCTGACATGCCCAAATTTGGGCAAATTTAGGCTTGACATATATTCATTGACACGTCAATTTAAGTGGGTGTTTGGACATAAGAATTGTAAAATTCCAAAAAGAATTTCAAGTAAAAATGGTATTTGAAAATTAGAGTTGTGTATGGACATGAATATTATTTTGGGTTATTTTTTTATGTTTTGTGAGTGATTTGAGTGACTTTTGAAAAACAGCTTTTTGGTGTTTTTTAAATTTTTAAAAAATTCCAAAATTCATCTTCAAGTAAAAATTAAAAATTTTACTGCCAAACACTGATTTCGAAAAAGTGAAATTTTTTATATCTCCAAACGGGCTCTACGTAGAACTCAAGTTAGTCCATCTAAAGATTGGGCCAAATTAGACGGCCTATGCAGCAGAAAACCAATAAGGAAACTTATCAAAACAAAGAAAAATAAATTCGGAAAAGAGTCAAAATTGCCCCTGAACTATGTGTTATAGAAGAAATTTGTCTTGTGTTTAAAGCTGGGGTCAATTATGCCCTTCCCGTTAATAAAAAGGCCTAAAAATATGCTTATTGGCTAACGGCTCTCACTTAAAAATTAATTTTGGTTTAATTAGCCTCATTGGTCTTATTAAACGGAGGGGAAATGTGTTCCGTAACGCATAGTTCAAGGGTAATTTTGATCATTTTCCGAATAAACTTATAGGTTGAACTACAAAAAGGAAAGATTGTCACAAAATTAAGACTAGAGCCATACCTTCCATTCTAGAGAGATGTTTCCTCATCTTCTTCTCACATCCTCTGCAGTGCAGCGAAACTCTTAGAACCACCACCTGCTATCAAAATTCATTAGTTTGTCTTTTCGCCAAGCTCCTTTTAAAATTCATGATTTAAATTATAAATAAAAGTTTATCCCAAAATTGTCTAGTATACATCAAACACATTGTTTATATTATACCTTGTATATCTTATTTTTAATCCAACAAACTGTATCAATAAAAATATATTCAAGAAATAATTTCGTTACTGTTTAATCCTGGGATAACTTGATCAACTTAATTAACAAGAATAAACAAAGTTTAAAGGGACCAATTGTAAACAAAGAATATAATACCTTGTATATCCTATTTTCTAAAGATTACAGAATCAGTTTATACAAACTAAAACTCAATATTAAATTAAAAATAAAGTTAAAGAAAATAAATCTTTATTTTATGAAAGAAGACCTGGTCCCCGGAGCATGAGGAAGAAGATAATGGCGGCTTTGTAGGAGAAGACTCGTTTGCCACTACTTTCACAGCTTGATGACAAGACTTGGAATTGAAAACTGGATCATGATTATAATCAGATAAAGCATCAACCAAATCTTTTTCACTCAAAAGATACCTTGAAGAACTAGGTGGGGTGATATATTCACTAGGCTTTGTACAACTCCAACTACTACTTTTTCTCTTAACAACATCACCTTTTTGTTCATTTTGCCTTTTCTTGGTTTCTTGTGATGGTTTTGAACATGTAATTTTCTTGTTACTAATCATATTCTTTGGTTTTGGAAAAATGGGTGGTTGATCGGGAGAATGAGGTGGCAGTGGTCTGTTGCGGCCGCTGCCACATATTCTTCTCGAATCTCTAATGATGGGATTGTAACGGTTGATTAGGCGGCTGGCAGAAATGTTGCTGCCGCCTAATTGGATTACGGAAGAAGAAGATGAGGCTTCTTGCATACTAAGACATATGGCAGTTGCAGCTTGGGATGCACAAAATATATCGATTCCTTTCATTTTTAAAGATAGTGATAAGAAATAATGGTGTTTGAAAATTTTGTAGATAATGGTGTAGAGAATCTGAGAGCAAAGATTTTGAGTGTTCTGATTTTTATAAGCTTTGAAATTTTTGAGTGAATGAGATGTGGGTTGGCTTGGTGGTCAAGGAAAAAGTTAAAACGATGGTAACCCGTGGGAATTGAACCTATAAACTTAAAGAGGATTTGAATCACCTTGACTATTAAGCTATACTTTTGAACTGTGTCAGGAGAATTCAAAACTTAATATATAGAGATAATAAACAGATTGTGCTTTATATATTAAGTGTAATTTTTCGACGAAGGGGTTCGAGTAAACTCCCTTCCGCCCCCCTAAATCCGCCCCTGATGACCGGTAGTTTTTATGGTTTCTCTATTCTGTAGTTTTTTTAATAAAACTCTAACTACGCTTTCTATGAGTCGAATATTTATCGAAAACGATCTCTCTATTTTTACAAAATACTACCCTCCATAGACCCCGATTGTTGCGTCACACTGAATTTGATGAATTCATCACTGGTTGGTGGAATGGGGTTTGGGGGTAGAGGTACTTATTTACGAATTTTTGTACCTTGGAAATAATGAAGGATGACCAATACTGTTCCACATGTATTTAAATTCATATTAAATAATGTACGATCCAGCCTGGAGATAGATTCTTTACATCTTCAGGATTTAATTTCTAACGACTATATTCTAATTTTACGAGCTCATTAATACTTCAATAGTTTGTCGGATAAATCAATGCTTATCCTTGGAGTATTACAGACTCAAAACAAAAGCTAATTAACCAAGAAATTATTTAACTGTAAAGATATTGAAGGAAATATGAATTAAGTTCCGTTTCATGCAATATCTGTTGGAAGTGTTGATTTTACTGATTCTTCAAATTTGTTAATTTAGTTTATCCTAGGTGTCTGTTCAGATATCCTATGGAGTAAATTATTTGCATTCACATTTAACAAAAATTTAAATAATGTTATTGATGGAGATGAAACATAAATTGAGAAAATATTTAATGAAAAAAAGATTAAATATTAAGATATGAATAAGAATAAAGTAGTCAAAATTTTCCATCCTAACTATTTTTCTCAAGGAACATGTACAAGATAATCGTGACAGATAATATTAGACGGGTGAGGTATAACACTTATATAAAACAATTTTACTTGCACTATCAAGTCACATGAAGAGAATTAAACGTAACCTATGAGAATAAGATACAAATATATACTTCAATTTGAAGTCATTTCTTCTTCAAAGGTGTTTTTTTCTCCCTCTGGTCCATATTAGTTGGCTGCGAGAAATTTAAAAATATTTAAATTTATAAGTAGTCATTCAAAAATAGACACAATTTCAAAAGTAATCAAATTTAATCACTTTTCTTAAGGAACGTGGAACAGGACAATTAAAATGGGCAGGAGGGAGTATTAAATTAGTCATGGTGGCGCCTATCGTAGAACTAGGCCAGCCAAATTAATACTTAAAACGTAAATGATCTTTCATTTATATCATTACTAAACTGATAATTCATAAAGGTAAAGCCACGCCAAATATTAAATACAACCTCAAGATCCCGGAGTCATTAGTCATGAGCATCTATCAAAATATACAAGTTTGGAACATAAGCTCTATAATAATAAGAGGAAGAAAGCAGGGTTGCGGACGCGTGCAGCTACCTCGCAAATCTCCGAGAAATCCCTGAGGCAGGTAAACAGTTCACTCTGCCCTAGCACCTGAATCTGCACACAAGGTGCAGAGAGTAATGTGAGTACACCAACTCAGTAGTAATGAAAGTAAATAAGGTCCGAGCAATAGGAAACACGCAAGTACATGCTATAAATTCACAGTAAATACATCTCTTTTTCCCAACAGTACATAGATCAAGTCATCATGCTTTCATCATGCTTAAAAGCCGATTTTAGTAAAAATCATTTGAAAGTATTTTTTTTTTCAACGGTCTCAACAATAATACTTTATGTTCGGAGTAAAAATGACAAAAAAATCATGAATAGCCTCTCGGGAAAAACATATATCATAAACTGCCCCTCGGGCGTAACATCACTCAGAATCAGCCCCTCGGGCATACCTCACAGTAACTCATAATCATCCCCTCGGGCAACCTAACAGTCACTCATGCCTCCCAATCATTCATCACTCGGCACTAACACTCAGTAGGTACATGCGCTCTCTGGGAGTGTACAGACTCCGGAGGGGCTCCTACAGCCCAAGCGCTAATATCAAGTCATCTCGTGGCATAATCACTTAGGCTCTCGGCCTCTCACATATCATAAATAGTGTAACATGTTGCGGCGTGCACCCCGATCCCATAATATCTTCACAACATAGGCACTCGGCCTCACTCAGTCAGAAATCTCTCAAAGCCACTCGGGCTATCAAATAAGTGGGGTACTCGACCCAAAATATTATTTTATATCACAAAAGTAGTGTAAATGAGACTGAGTTTCGGAATCAGTTAAACAGGAAATGACTGAGTGTAAATCATTAGTCAACACAGTGAAGAATAGCAGTAAACAGCCCCCAAGGGGTCCAAACAGATCGGCACAAAGCCTCAAACATGGCGTACAGCCCAAAATATAATAATAATCTTAAAACATGAATATCATAGGAAGTAGAATCAAATATGCAACTTAATAGTTGTCATGGGACGGACCAACTCACAATCCCCCAACCGTGCGCGCCACACACTCGTCATCTAGTATGTGCGCCACTCGAGACAGTGATAAAAATGTGAAGTCCTGGGTTTCATACCCTTAGGACAAGATTTACAATCATTACTTACTTCAAATCGGATGAAAATATACTCCGTGATGCCCTTGCTGCTCGACTCGGCCTCAAATCGTCTCGAATCTATCCAAAATCAGAACCATAACATCAATACATGCTAAAGGAACAAAGCACACTCGAAAATAACCAATTTACATCAAAAATTACGAAATTGGCCACACTCGACACCTGGGCCCACGTCTCGAAATCCGATAAAAATCATAAAACTAGAATCTTTACATTCTCACGAGTCCATATATACCAAATATATCAAAATCTGACGACAAATGACCCCTCAAATCCTTAAATCAAAGTCACATTTTCAAACCCTAACCCCTCAAATTATACTATTAAATTTCACTAATTTCATGCTTAATCAGTCAAATACCAACATAGAATCGAGCTTTAGGTCCAAAAAACTTACCTCCACGAAAATCCCTTGAAATCCCTCTTCAATTTGCTCCAAAAAGCCTCAACCCGTATGAAAATATGATGAAAAATGCCTAAAATTCGCAAAGGCAAGTATTTATGTGCTCTACCCAGGGGTTCCACACCTGCGGTCACTTGCTCACACCTGCGGTCCCAGGTCCGCATTTGCGATTTCCACTTAAGCTCCCATTTTCCGCATCCGCGGTTTACCATTCGCACTTGCGGGCTCGCAGGTGGGATCCTTCTTTCGCATCTGCGGAAGCTGCTCAAGCCTCCATTTTCCGCACATGCGCCCATAGCACATGCGGCTCCCCGTCCGCAGGTGCGGCCACACTGGAAAAATCACACCAACAGCCTTTCTACTGCATAATCCAAATCCAACCCTTCCGATGACCATCTGAAATCACCCCGAGCCTCGGGGCCTCAACCAAATATACTGACACGTCATATATCATCACACGAACTTAGTCGAACCCCCGTTATACTCAAAAAATATCATCAAAACACCAAATAAGTCCAAAATTTAAGCCTAAGGATTTCTAAACTTCCGAAATTCGCCAACGATGCCGAAACCATCCAAACCACGTTTGAATGACCTGAAAATTTGCACACACATCCAAAATGACGCTACGAACCTGTTCCAACTTCTAAAATTTCATTCCGACCCCGATGGCTCATATTCCACTGCTGACCGGAAATCGCCAAAAATTCAATTTCGCCAATTCAAGCCTAATTCTACCACGGACCTCCGAATAACATTTTGAATACACTCCTAAGTTCCAAATCATCTATCGAAACTATCTGAACCATAAAAACCACATTCCGAGATCATATACCTATAAGTCAACTTCCGGTTGACTTTTCCAACTATTGAACCAAGTTAAGAGACTAAGTGTCTCATTTCTCTCCAAAAATCGCTCAGAACCCGAGCCAACCAACCTAACACAACATAATGAAGTTGAACCACATATAATGAAACAAAAACAGTGAAACGGGGCTAAAACTCTCGGAACGACCGATCGGATCATTACAAAATTCCTTGGAACTAAGAATATATTGAAGAAAGATATTCACAACTAATCCTCCTACCTATATTCATTAGCAATAAATCTTTAAAGAGTCTTTAGGTACATCAAACAAAGCTTACCTTTCAATGGGTGGGGGAAATTTGCTATCAAATTTTAATCTTAAAGAAATGTATTACGTGTGTGTATCTAATTGATAATTTTTTAATTTTGGTAGAAATTCAAGAAATAGCCAGTTTTGACACAGTTACGCACTCTGTCCAATATGCAAGTGCACGAGGACGAATATTCTGCACAAATCAAGAATGCCATTTGGCCTTATTTCTCTACATTACCTATATTTTTATTTAATATTTTTGTACTCTATGATTTTCGAGCATTTTTAACTGTAAAAAGTGGTTATGAATATAAATTTAAAAAATTAAGTAATCAATGTCTGAATTAGTAAAAAGTACTAGACATATAGATTTAAATATCCGAATTATTTCAAAAGATAGTTAGGTAATTTTTTCATTAATCTAAGCTTTAATGATTTAAATAACTAAAATGCGTGCAAGTAAGATCGAAAATTATTTTTTTAAAATAAATAAATAAGTATTTAAACTATTTTTTAAAGAGTGCTGCTATTCGGTGAAACTCAGCATGGCCCAACTTTGTCCACACCCGTGAAATACCATTAACGCCCTTCTCTTCACAATTGGCTTAATGGCCATTTTTTCCTCCAAAATTAGTTAATAAATATTGATTATACCAAGACATTGAGTCCATAAATCATCATTATCTCATGCATGGGCATTCGTATTTGTTTCTTTTCTACGGTATAATTATTACGTATTTTAAAAAAATATATAATTTATAATATTACGTATTTTTTTCTAAATACAATTTATACGGAGGGGGAGTTCAAAGGTCTAGTATGTATACATAATATTATTTTTTCTTTTATATACTATAACTTGTCGTACCATACACTTATCTTAATAGAGCTTTCATTAAACACACAATTCACCACCCTTATTCTTAACCTAAACATGAATGCTAACATAGAAACTAGTTTGGAGCCATTAAAATCAAATAACAGCCTAGAAACTAGGTCAGATCAACTAAGGAATGCATTACACATATCATTGGGGCTGAATTCGGACGACAGTCTGATGAATGAAGATGATCCGATCGATATTGATTCAGACGGCAACTCAATGGTGGAGAAAATCATGTTGATGATGATGATGCTGATGACAATGATTATGATTATTATTATTATTATTATTATTATGATGATGATGACGACAACCATTATTTAGAGGAAGAGGTAGAAGCTGGAGAGGAAGGGGAAATGCTAACGAGTTCAATGAAGAAGATCTCATAACTGGTCCAATTACTGGGATGAGGTTCACTAATAAGGATGTTATGTTTGATTTTTATAAAGAACATGCAAGATTATCAGGGTTTTGCATTGTTAAAAGAACATCTAACAAAAAAGGTGGTGATATTGTTAAGTATGTTCAATAGGACTGTGGTAGGTCTAGGAAACCAAGGAATAAGCATGTTACTAAGAGAATGAACTGCCCTGCTAAAATAAATGGAGTTTTGGAGCAGAATGATTCATGGTGTGTTTCAAAGGTTGTGAAAAAACATAATCATCAATTGGAACCAGCACTATGTCACTACCCCAGTTCGCCCTCCGTGAACATGTCGTGACGGCACCTAGTCCCTACAACTAGGTAAACCTAAAAATGCAGAAGATAAACCATAATTGCGCAAGAAAATAATAATTAAAACTAAACTAGTAAAATAAACAGCATTTAAGGTGCCGCTCGGCACATACCATAACAGCTCTCGAAGCTAACACAATTCCCAAAACCCGAAATCTCATAAATCACAAGCTAAGGGATACATAAGGGGTTCTAACTCAAGAATGTCTAAACAAAGAAAAAATACTGAAAGGCTATACTTATTACAGAAGATAGAAAGTGACTCTTCGATCTGCGGACGTAGCAGATATACCTCGAAGTCTCTATAGAAACGCCTCCTTCCAAGGCTGACAGAACTGGATGGATGTACCTGTATCTGCACAACAAAAATGTGCAGAAGAGTAGCATGAGCACACCACGGCGGTGCCCAGTAAGTATCAAGACTAACCTCGGTGGAGTAGTGACGAGGGACAGTCGAGACACCTACCGGTCAAATAAACAGTATAATCATAGGTACAACGGAAATGATATATAAATATGTAAAGACTGCACGAAGAGAACATTAATGCTACAATTCACCATAAGGGAGAAAGAACAGCGAGCAACAACGAGAAAATGATAAATGATGATACGTAATGACGGCAAAATCACAATCCAAATCCTAAGGTCACAACACAGTAAGTGGAAAACAAATCAATAACTCATAACCTACGATGATGTTCACATAAGGTCTTATTCAACTCTTTCCACAATCTTACCAAAACTCGGTCAAATCACAACTCACGAAATCCCAGCATCTGAAATCTAACACTTGGCATCCTGTGCCCTATCAGTCTCACAGTCATGCTGACAACTAACTGGCTAACTAGGGACAATCTCACATATATAATGGATAAACGAGGGCCTACCTCCACCCTTAGCAAAACCTCGAGAAAATCATCCCTAATAGGAGTGTTCAACTACGTGTATGCTTGTGCAAGTGTTTTAACAAGAATTCTACCAGCTGATAACACAAAAGGGAGGACAAACCGCACGTACGATGTTCCCTCACAACTTGCAACCGATAAGGCTCGTACAGGTAAGCAACCCACAATAACAATAGGTAAGCAACCCACACTAACAACAAGTAAGCAACCCACAATAACAATATCGAACAACATAGGAATGCCTCCACAGGCCGTCACAATTCTTTACAACTAACCCCTGACATAGCCCACCTTATTTCGCCACGTGTGCAAATAATAATATAATAAGTCCCGCCTTATTCCGCCACACGTGCAACATAATGTTCTCACCTTATTCCGCCACATGCGCAACCCACATATAAGCATATAAACATATCCCACCTTATTACACCGCATGTGCAATACATCAATATCAACAATATCACGGCAGAAACCTCGTGCTTCGCAATGCCAACAACCGCACGGCAGAAACCTCGTGCATCACGATATCAACAATAGCACGGCAGAAACCTCGTGCATCACAATACCAACACTAGCACGGCAGAAACCTCATGCATCACAATATCAACACTAGCACGGTAGAAACCTCGTGCATCGCAATATCAACACTAGCAGGGCAGAAACCCCGTGCATCACAATATCAACACTAGCACGGCAGAAACCTCGTGCATCACAATATCAACACTAGCACGGCAGAAACCTCGTGCATCAAAATATCAACAAGTACAACACAACAAATGACAATGTTTACAAGAACAACACAAGGAAATCAACTCAGGTGCCTCCGTTCACCAGGAGACGGTACAACTAGTTCACGAGGAGTAACCATAACAGATAATACTAAGCGTAATAAGAACAACGCAACAAGGGAGAATAATATGAAACAACAATTTCATACTACGTAGTTCAACAACAAGGAAGAACATGAATCAATTAATTTCAAATAAGGAATTATCAACTAAACATAGGATATCTAACTTCTTTTACGGTTGGGCAAGATACGAAGAATACACAATGTTTTCAAGTAAGGATGAGCCGAAGAAGGATAACCGTAACCTCTATTAAGACCAATTAATTACGTGAGAGATCCTAATGATTTTCGAATAGAGACAAGCAGTTATGAAGGTAACGCGACTATAAAAGGGTAGGGATTTTCAGTTAAACAAAGAAAGAGTCAATTATGCAACAAAAATAAACCAAAAGGACAAATAATTTCCAAGTAAACACATGTAGAGGTGAAACTAATAACAGGGAACTCAATCATATCAAAACAACTTCATACTCAGTAGTTACAAGGAGCTAAGAACCTAATAAGGGAAAATTTCCACAAGTAAATCCGAGCACGCACTCGTCACCTCACGTACAAGGAATACAATCAACAGAGAAGACTCAAATCCTAAGGGGAAGTCCCCCACACAAGGTTAGGCAAGATACTTACCTCGAACCGGCTCAAAATCAACTAGAAACCACGTTCTCTCCACGAGTATCCGACTCCAAATGGCCCAAAATCTATACAATTCAGTTATATATCGTAAATAACATCTCAAGCAATTGATTCTACTATTTAATTCTAAGCTAAGGCGCGAAATTAGGAAAAATGACCAAAATGCCCCTCGGACCCACGACTCGGAATCAGGTAAAAGTTATATTTCCCAGACACCCATTCACTCATGAACTCACTCAACCAAAAACAATCGAAATCCGATGCCAAAAACCCCATAAATTTTTAGAATTTCGGGTTGGAAAAATCTCAACCCTTTCCTATGGTTTTTTCTCCCATTTTTGATAATTAAACTAAAGAAAACAACGGGAATTAATGGTCTAACAATGAATTAGGATTTGAAAATGTTACCTATGATCCTCCTCTTCAAAACGCACAGAAAATCGCCAATTCTTGAGCCCTCACCCGATTTTCAGAATAAATGAGATGAACTCTCGGATTGTGGAATAAATCACACAGGAATCTCGCACCTGCGGACTCGATCACCGCACTTGCAGTAGCGCACCTTCGGAAAAAGCATCGCAGGTGCGGAAGTCACTTAAAATGCGCTGGGGCCGCACCTGCGGTTGTTTGATCGCGCCTGCGGTCCCGCACCTGCGGAACCCAGGTCGCACCAGTGACCACTGGCCCAAGACACCACTGGCCCAAGACTCCACTATTGTACCTGAGATCAAGGCCATCGTGCCTGCGAGGCCGCACCTGCGAGAAAACCTTCGCAGGTGCGAAGACACCAGAAGAGGCTGGTTCAGCAGTTGCCAAGCCCCCAATCTCACCCGCTAAACACCTGAAACAACCCCGAGGCCCCCGGGACCTCAACCAAAACCACCAATCAACCTTAACACCTTATTTGAACTAGGTCGAGCCTTAAAAACACGTCTCGTAACATCAAAAACATCGATTACACATAGATTTAAGCCTAGGAACTTAGGAAAATTCTAGAATTCACATCCGACGCCGAAACACGTCTAAACTCATCCGAATTACCTCAACTTTTGCACACACATCCCAAATGACATGACGGACTTACTGCAACTCCCGGAATTCCATTCCGACCCTCGGATCAAAACTCACTATCGGACTGGAACTTCAAAAATTCAAACTATGGCATTTCAAGCCTAAATGAGCTACGAAGTTCCAAAAAGCATTCTGAACACGCGCCTAAGTCCAAAATCACCATACGAAGCTGTTGAGATCGCCCGCGACCCATTTCGAGGTCGTTTACCCAAAAGTCCAATTCCGATCAACTTTTCAGTGTTCAAACTTCCAAAACAAGGTTCCTTCTTACAATTTGACTCTAAACCATCCGAAAGTCGAATTCCACCATGCACGCAAGTCGATACTCATATTTCGAAGTTGTTCCAGATCTTATGCCACTGAACGGATCTTAATTTCTCAAAACGACCGATCGGGTCGTTACACACTATCGCGATTGATGGCTGGACACAGATCGCTTAGTAGGTCTCTTAAGAGAACTATTTTAGCCAAAGATATTGCTGGCTTAAGACCCTCAAAAAAGATAAGGGTCGCTGAAGTACTTGCCGGTGGCCCCAAAAATTTGGGTTGTACACCAAAGGATTGTCAAAATTATATTTTGAAGAGTAGAAAGCTTTATTTGCAGGAAGGGGATGCACAATCATTGCTTAAGTTCTTCTGTGACATGCAGCAAAAAAAATAGGGAATTTTACTACTCCGTAGATGTGGATGGTTTTGTTCGACTTCGTAATGTCGTATGGGTTCATTCACACTCCAAGGTTGCATATGAGGAGTTTCATGATGTAATATGCCTCGATACAACATACCTAGTGAATCGGTACAATATGCCATTTGCTTCATTTGTTGGTGTAAATCAGCATGGGCAGTCCATATTTTTGGGATGTGCTCTTATGCCTGGTGAAGATATAATAAGTTACAAAATGGTAATCTCTACATGGCTTGGAGCTCTAAACAATGTTCGTCCATTAGCTATCATGACTGACCAATGTGATAGTATTAAGGCTGCCATAAATGAATTGATGCCAAATACGGTACATAGATTTTGTATTTGGCACATATTCGCTAAGTTGCCTAAGAAGTTAGGCAGAGTTGTTGATGCTAAGATTGCAAAGGCAGAATTTAAGGCCTTAGTCCTTGATAGCATTAACGTTGCTGAGTTTGAGACAAGATGGGCTGAATATATTGAAAAATATAATTTAGAGGAAAGGGATTTGTCTTATAAGCTGTATTTGGATAAGGAAAAGTGGGTTCTTGTATACCTTAATGACCATTTTTGGGCCGGGATGTTGTCCACACAGAGAAGTGAAGGCATGCATGCTTTCTTTGATGGATTTATCACCCGCCAAAGCACTTTGAAGCTATTTATTCAGCAATATGAGTTAGCCATAAGATCAAAGTTCGAGAAAGAATTGGAAGGTGAATATAGGTCAAGGTGCTTTGAACCAAAATGTTTGTCTGAATTCGCATGGGAGCAAAAACTTCAAAAATGTTATACTCGTGAAGTGTTTGAATTTTTTCAGTTACAATTAAGGAAATTGTTCCATTGTGAAATCAGCACCCCTGAAGATCATCAAGCAACCCATGGAGTGGAAAAATACATTATATCAGATTCTTCGCTAAGGAGTTTTTACACTAGAGATACATTTGTATTCACGATTGAATATACTTCTATTGGCGAATATCTAAGTTGTAGTTGCAAGTGGTTTGAAACAAGGGGTATTCTATGATGTCATATACTAAAGGTGTTGTCTCACAAGTGGATTAAAAATGTTGACGAGAGGTATATATTGAAAAGGTGGAGAAAAGACGTTGTTCGTCCGCACTTGAAACATTTCTTTCTAGGAGGTTACCCACGTATGACTTCTGAATACATGATGTACAGGGAACTATTAAAGCATTTTGAACGGCTTTGCGATATTGCATTGGACACTGAAGTGATGAGGCGATATATTAAGTATAATTTGAACAAATTGGAACATGACCTTATGAATTGGGATGATGATATGATAGTTCCAATTTGGAATTTGGAAGGTACACATGATGGTGAGGGTGAGGGTGAAGGAATATATATAAGAGATCCTAGATATGTAGTTAGTCGTGGACGTCCAAGGTTGAATAGATATAAAGGGCGAATTTATTCATACTTTAGAAGTTCACAAACAGGTGGTGGGAGTGGAGTTAGAGGCAATAGGGGTGGTAGAGGTGGTGGTAGAACTGGTGGTAAAGGTGTTTGTAGAGGTGGTGGTAGAACTGGTGGTAGAGGTCGTGCTAGAGGAGGTGGTAGAATTCATCCGCTAACTGAAGGAATTGAGGTAAAGTTTAATAAATTTAATTTAATATATTATTTTATTTTAGGTAAATAAATTATTTAATAGTCTTATTTACTCTAATTTACAGCAAGATGATACAGTACAACCACAGAGTAGCTTGCCTGATCTAAACGATGAAGCATACTGGGACGTAGAAGACTTGACCGTTTAGTTTGAGATGATTTTAGTTTGAAACTTGTTTAATTTGATTTGAGATAGATTTTTTTTAATATTATTTACTTTGTTTTTTAAAACGTGTGGTATTTTTTTTGTTCATAAATGTGAATTATATTTGTGTTATATAATCCTACCTTCAACATTCAACATATTTGTGTTATTTGCATTTTGTTTTTTTTACCGTGCCTAATCCCCCTCTCCTCTTACATGAAATACAACTACACTGCCAATGCAGGGTAGATATTACCAAAAGAAAAAAAAATCGCCAAACCAACTCATTTAACTACCAATATAGCATTTACTTTTACAAATTAATAACATACCAACCCACTTAACTTCCCGATGCATCATTTACTCTACCATTTCAGATTTTTTAAATGATAAAGAAAACCAAGATGCGGATTAAAATTTCAAAACGAAATAGTGTAGGAGTTGAGAATGTGAGTGTGTTTTAGGTCTCTTAGTGTTTGAGTATGTGACTGTGTTTTAGGTCTTTATGGTTTGAGTATGTGACCATATATATAGGGTCAAAGCGAGTCCAAAAAAATTATTTCAAATACCCTCCTGTCAGTGAAAAAGGCACCTATTTTTTGCCACAAATATATAGTTTTGTTTGGATTATCGAATTAATGGTGGTAGTTGAATTAATGGTGGAGGTTAAATTGTATTTATTATTTTGAAATTCATTACAATTTAATACTAACACTATTAACGTACCAACTTTTTAATGAAACACTATTAACATTCCACCATATAGTTAGGGTTTGTATTTGTATGAATATTATATTCCAACCATGATACTATACTGAAACGGTACAAAAGAAAATTATAACAAATGGAAAATTAATATTTATAAAAAAAAGTACAGATGCATTAGTTAATTTCATACAAAATGTAAACATTACTAAATGAAAATTAAATAAAAAACAACAAAAGCGAAAAAACAACACAAACATGGAAACATAACCTATAAACTAGTTAATATCAACTGGATCTTCTAGAGTTCCTTGCCCTTTCACTTGCACTTTGAATATAACATACACTTCTTGAGTTTCAACCAACTCAAATTTAACAATACAACCCCGCCTAATATCATTAATCAACATAAAAAATTTCCAGCCCTTTTTCAGCCATCGTTGTTTACCAATGTTAATTTCCATAAAAAACTCGATGCCGTCATATTGAAGAACAGCGTCATCCAGTGATTCAGTAATGTATTTGCATATTCGTTTTGGAATATACTGCAAACAAAAAGAAAAAAAAATTATTTGAGATTTTAATACAACCAGATCAGTTGCTGCTTCTTTTCCAAAGCTATTTTCGAAAAACAAAAGCAACGTTTGTATTTTTGGATCGAAAAGCAGATTGTATTTGAAAACAAAATTTTATAAAAAAATCTCACTTACCATATAATCTTGCTTGATGTATGAATCTTTCATAAGCACTTCAAAGGTTGGATTTGTCCCTTCGTCGTTATCACTAGAAGAGTCGTCAGATGAGGATCGTTTGGCAGCACTGGGAGAGGGGTCCATGGTTTGTTTCTAGGGTTTGTGTAAGAGTGAGTGTATTAAAACGTTGTGTGTGTGTGTGTGAATGTGTATATAAACTTATATATATACAAACACAACCAATCTATGAAATTTTTTGTGTGTGAGAGGGTATTAAAAGTTTTTTGTATGTGTGAATATGACCATAAAGTTTAATAAAAGGAAATTTTAGAACCTACTTAATATAATATTTTGCATATGCAGTCCACATTTTCCCATATATATATAATATTGATTGATGACAAAAAAGTAAAATTAAATTAAAATTAGAATCTTGATAAATTAAAATTAAAATTTAATTTTTTTGTCCAATAAAATAGAAAACTAATTTATTCCTTACACGATGATTATCATAAAGTTTTTATACTTTATTTATACTAACTGAAAAACTGTGTGCTTAGTTGCATTGAAAATACCTATTTGTCCAGTCTATACTTCTAATTTATATACGATAATGATTATTTTTTTATTTTCTAATTTTCTTCCATTAAATCTATAACTTTTGTATTTGTAAAAGAATTAGCTACCTTAAAACAACCAAAACTCATGACTATTCAAGTTCTTTTTAGTAAAATTAAGAGAATAGTGTTTGACACAAAATTAACACATGGCATATACCAGTACTCCCAAATTAAAGGTTGGCTCATAGCACAAAATATGTTCCATATATGAAAATGCATTACGGTTAAGTTATGAAGCACATTTACCTTGACATTACGGTTGTCCAAATGTAGATTTTCCAGCGCACAAAAAGATGCAAAGAAACTAGTAATGTGATGAATTGATCCCACAACATATTTTCCCCTAAGAGCAAGAGATAATTGTGCCAGAAGAGGAATAGTTTTCAATTGAATATAGCTTACTCTACCTCTGAATTCAAGGGGCTTCAGCTTGGATGCATTAATTTTAATGACATCACTGAAACTATCTGATATTTCAAGCACCAATTGCTCGAGCAACAGGCAATTGGAGATTAATCTTTCAAGCATTGTGGCCACAACAGTGACATTGTACAGCTTCAAGCTTATGAACATTCCAAACCCATTGAAGGCTTGTGGAGGAGATAATAAACAATCTTCAAGAGATATATGCTTCAAATTCACCCATGTGAAAAATGAAGCAGGCAATTTGTATGGTGTCTCCCAAATTGAAAATTTTAGAATAAGATTTTCAATGACACTTTTAGAGAGGAACCCTAACAACCTTCTAACATAAGTAAAGTCTTCCAAAAATGAAATTGAGAGTGTAAAATGTTTAACTTGTCTGCCATGAAAATCCAAAATGTGGCAGATGATATTTTCAAAATACCTTGGTTGGTCTATTTTCCATAGGGTTTGATCATTTTGTAATTCTACACCATTTATACTGCCATTTCTTTGATAAAATGCTTGTTCTAACAGTATCTAGTAATGGCATAAGTACTAGAATATGATCAAGTACTTCCTCAGGCAAATTGCTGATGAAATCGAAAGGTAAAGTTTCAATGCAAATTCTTTTGTTAACTAGCGACATAATGCAAGTGATTAGGGCTATAGGGATCATAAAAACTAACGGGAATAGTAATGAGATTAATTTAAAGATAACGGAACCTGTTGAAATTCTATGGAAGAAGAAGAAGAAGCGAGAAACTCGTTGAAAATCTCTGAAGATGGAGCGAAAAGTAACTTTTGGGGATAAATACATAAACTTTTAAGGATCAATCGTATAGAAAAACGGAAATGTATCAAACACAAAAGTCTTAATAGGTGCGTTGGTATTAGTGCTTAGCAATGAGTGAGGGTTCGGAAAATCGAATCTCTCCCTTAACATGGTCAATTTTAATTTCTTCTTTTCACCCCAATCATTTTTTTTCAATAAAAAATAATTAAACCATTAGGTACTATTTTTTATCATATTAATATAATGAGTTAGTAATATTATAGCCGTTTATATAGTTTCATACATTAAGGTCACATGTATCGGCCAATGGCAACTAAGTAATTCCACTGACTAAGGTTGTAGTAGTCATATGACCTATGATAATTACATCAATCGTTGCGATTCGTAGTAATTTAATAGTTGTTTATATAATTTCGTACATTAAGGTCATACGTATCGGCCAATGGCAACTAAGTAATTCCACCGACTAAGTTTGTAGTAGTCATATGACCTATGATAATTACATCGATCATTGCGATTCATAGTAATATAATAGCCGTTTATATAATTTCTTACATTAAGGTCATACGTATCGGCCAATGGCAACTAAGTAATTCCACCGTCTAAGGTTGTAGTAGTCATGTGACCTATGATAATTACATCGTTGCGATGCATAGTAATATAATAGTTGTTTATATAGTTTCCTACGTTAAGGTCATACGTATCGGCCAATGGCAACTAAGTAATTCCACCGACTAAGGTTGTAGTAGTCATATGACCTATGATAATTACATCGATCATTGCGATTCATAGTAATATAATAGCCGTTTATATAATTTCTTACATTAAGGTCATACGTATCGGCCAATGGCAACTAAGTAATTCCACCGTCTAAGGTTGTAGTAGTCATGTGACCTATGATAATTACATCGTTGCGATGCATAGTAATATAATAGTTGTTTATATAGTTTCCNGTCATATGACCTATGATAATTAGATCGTTGCGATTCATAGTAATATAATAGCCGTTTATATAATTTCGTACATTAAGGTCATACGTATCGGTCAATGACAACTAAGTAATCCACCGACTAAGGTTGTAGTAGTCATATGACCTATGATAATTACATCATTGCGATTCATAGTAATATAATAGCCGTTTATATAGTTTCATACATTAAGGTCATACGTATCGGCCAATGGAAACTAAGTAATTCCACCGACTAAGGTTTTAGTAGTCATATGACCTATGATAATTACATCAATCGGCGATTCATAGTAATACTTAATAGCCATTTATATAGTTTCATACGTTAAGGTCATACGAATGACCTTATTTATATAATAGTAAATATATATATATATATATATATATACATACACACACACACACACATCAATTGAATCACAGTAGTAGGATATGTTTATATAAATATATATTTATCTGATTCTTTCTTCTCTGCAAACAGTGATAGCCGTCGCAAAACCTAAGGTCCCTTCTCAACGTATTCAACTTCCTTTTTATTTTTTTATTTTATTTAACTAAGACCTCAATTATACTATTTTTCTCCCAACTAGTAATTAGTGGGCTTGGCCTACTAGCCACTTATCTAATACATTGTATCATATATTGTAATAAATTTTCTTTTACTAACTTAACATTTGACTCAGTAGCTAATTATAATGCAGGTTCTACGTAACGACTGACTGGGTCGTTACATTCTCCCCCTCTTAAATAGACGTTCGTCCTCGAACGGGTCTAGAAACATACCTGGAGTTTCAAACAAGTGAGGATATTTTCTCTGCATCTCCCGCTCGGTCTCCCAAGTAGCCTCCTCCACTGGCTGAGCTCTCCATTGTACTTTCACTGAAGCTATATTCTTGGACCTCAACTTTCTGACCTGACGATCCAAAATTGCTACTGGCTCTACCTCATATGACATATCACCCTC
>ML435354.1:43280-59294 GCA_005239525.1 Nicotiana knightiana | reverse complement strand
CCCAGTTCAGTCAAAGTATCACACCCCCCCCCCTTTCCACCGTCTCTATCCTCTCTAAAAAACCAAACCCTAGCCGCCGTCCTCCGCCGACCAGAAATCGCCTCCGGCGGCAGAGCTTCTTCAAACAACCCAAAACTCGCACCAGATAATCCTCACCCTTCCCACAATCACCTCCCACTATCAATTTCCCCAAACAACCATCCAGTTAAGAGTAATTCCAGATCTAGGAACCCAGAAACCCTAGTTCTCCTGTTTGGCCGATTCGAAGATTTTTAATGGCTCTAACCTACACGGATCGATAGCTCTCATTGAAAGCTATCGATTTCTGTGGGTTTGAGTCATTTTTCAAACCCGACGGAGTGCGGCCGAGGTCCAGTGACCCCCAGATTTTTTGGCCAAAACGGTTTAGGAAAAGAAATGGGTATATCCTTCTTCTTCTTTAGGATTTTTATTGTGAAAAAATCATGAACGTTTATTAGGTTTAATTGCTGTTTTTCATTAGTCTTTTTTTACCAGATTATTTCTTTTGTCATTCTACTCCTGTCAGCTTGAATGTTCATTTTCTTGTAATTAATTCAGAAAAAAAACCTGAATAGACCCCTTTGTTTAGAAGATAGTTTAAGTTTCTCATGTGTTGTACCAATGCGTATTTGTTTATCCATGATTCATGTTTAACTGACCTTGCGTATTTATTAATTCACACATGCATGCATAGGTTAATTAAACCCTGTTTTGGATATTGGAATGATAGTTCAGGTGTGATAATCCATGAGTCTTAAGTGTGCTTTATGGGCTTGAAGTAGCTGATTGACCATGTTTTGGTTTCACTCCATGTTATATTCAACTAATCCATCCCCTAACATATTTTCTGATTTTTTAGTTTATTGTTAAAATCGATTTCGCCTCAACTCATCTTTAATTTTGTAGTATGATTAGTTAACATTAGTTTGATTAAATATACCCTTGAAACTGAGGTAACTAACAATATAATTGGAAACTAACCTAGAACTTAAAAATATCACACCTAAGATCAAAGATCGATTACTGATGTTAACCACCTTCAAGTAGTCAACATTTAATAAGTTAATTACGCACTGAGCTAAGATTTAGTTAATTACAGTCTTCACTGATGTTCAGTTAAGTTGATCACTCAATTAGGTTGATTTAAGTATAAGGACTCAGATTGAGTTAATCACAATTAGGTTTCCAAGATAATTCACCAAAAAGCTTAAGGAATCGGGTCTAGTTTAATTAAGCTAAGCAAACTGGCATCAAATAAATAACACTATCCAGTCCTATTCTTTAATTGAGGAACATGACTAGGTTTAGGTAACTAGAGTTTAAATAGTAACCCAAGTAAGTGACCCTGGTTACCTAATGGTAAATACAGGGGCTTCAAAGGGGTACATAAGGAATCATATATTAAAGAAGTCAGATTTTAAGGGTAAGGGAGTCTTTTAATGGGTAAGATAATTCTAGAATAGGGGCAGCTGTCCCAAAGGATAAGGTTGACAGCTGCCCTGTGTACTATTTCAGTTTTCAGAAATGGAATGTACCATAGGAGAACTAATTCCCAACAAATAGCTTATAAATAAGACCCCTTTCCTTTGAACAAAAAAAAAAGGATTTTTTTCCCTTTTCTGATTCTGGAGATACTCTAAAATCCCATTCTACACTCTAAGACTATTTTCTTTACTGAACACTGGAAACAAAACAAAAAAAAAACCAGAACAGTTTCTTTATTCAAAAGGTCCAGAACAAATCAGTAGGAGGGGATTTTCTTTTTCAAGAACTCTTGGAGTTTTTCCTTTCTGGTTTCTTCTTATTGGCTCTGCTTTGGTTTTGCTTCTGAATCTTCTGAAATTCCTCTGGTTTGGTTTGTTGTTGGGTTTCTGGTTTGTGCTGCCTATATTGCTGCTGAATCTGTCTCTCCTTAGTTTCTTATTGCCTGCCTGACCTTTATTTGGTCAGGACCTTGGTTATTTCTTTTTCTTCCAAAAGAGGTATGTAACAATTAACTTATAATAAGATTGTTATGCTCCGAATCCATGTTAGTTTGATGTTGAATGTTTAATTCTTGTTATTTCTTCCCTGATATTATGTCAAGGCTGAATTTTCTTCTTTTGTCTTGGTATGTCAATCTGAAGTAATATTTGAGTGAGAAGATGTTAAGGAATCTGAATGTATGTTGTAATATCTAAATCCTTAAGGTTATTCTGTTTTGATTTCAAGTTGTTCAGAATGCATTAAGCATCATGGGACATTAGTCTCATGTCAGTCCATTAGTGAAATAACTGCACCATGGTGCAGAATCTGACCTCCTCTATGGTCAGGTTCTCTCTATAAACGTGCACAAAATATGCTTTCAATTGAGCCTCTTTGGTCAATAAAGAGATTCAACAAGCAAGTCCCTAATTAGTTTAATATTAGCACTAGGGTAGATGAGCTTGACTTATTGATAGTCAAGATCACCCCACAATAGTGCACAAAACAGCAGCATAAGTGGCTGAAATTCACCTTTTAAAAGGTTAAAAGGTGTAGTTAAAAAAGGCATTAGGGTGAGAGATTTGAACCCTCAAATGGTCAAATCCATCCCCTACAAATGCTTAGACGATTAAAACACCACATAGTTAGAATTAGGTAATGTTAAGCACTAAGGCAGGTGAATTCGACTCTTTAATAGTCCAATTCACCCCATGGTAGTGCATAAACAGTAGTTTAGCTTGCTGAAAAATAATCCTTTCAAAGGATATAAGTGTGTAATTAGGAAGGGCCTTACGGGAAAGAATCTGAACTTACACAGTGGTTAGATTTACTCCTCAAAGTGCCAACAGTGGTTTGAAGTATTTGACCAAATACTAGCCAAAGTAAGCCTGACTATAAAAGTCTAAACGAAGCAGCATCATTGGATTTGAATCTGACCTCTTCTATGGTCACATTCAGTCCAGCCAATGCGCAAGAGAAATTTGGTATTTGTTTGACATATTTAGAGTCAAATTTGACCTCGTTAATGGTCAGAATTACTCTAAAAAGATGTATAACATATCTATTATTAAGGTAGGTAAGAATTACAAACGAAAAGCTGCAGATATACAATACGAAGAATCCAGATATGGAGCAGCTATTTAGGATTTTTTTTTTGTGGTTGTTTTTGTCCTTCTTTAAATATTCATAAAAAATGTATTTTTTGCAGAAGCTGTATTCTCGCTTCAGAAAACTGTAGTTTGTTCATTTATGCATTTGAAATCTTGTAAAGGACTGGACTGAATATTCATTTGGTTTATTTTTGCCTTTTAATTTATAGCGCTCAAACCAAATTCTGAGGCAAATTTTCTGGAGCTTTAAATCCGTTTGCTCTAAAAATAGTTCGACAAAAATAGGTGTTTAATCAAAAAGGGAAGTGATATTCGAATCGGCCCATATGAAACTTTTTTTTGTAAACAAATTTTATTGTTGGATTTTTAGAAGCAGTGGTTTCAAGAATTCATCCGATGCAATTTAAGTGGATTCGGTAGATCATTTTTTAGTTCATTTGGTATCCTGTTAAAATTTCCTGAAATCACTGTATGAACACTTCTGAACGTAGAAGCATGCGATTAGGTTATTCGAAAAATTGATAAGAACTGTTAATCTAGAACTGGACAAAACTGCATGTGCTGTTTCTTCGTTAGAAATTACAAAGTTCCAGAAAAAATAAAGTAATTCTGGCTTACCAATTTGAAGTGAGACCGGTATATGACGTATTGATATGTCTGTGATACTTAGAGGTGTATGTATACTACACAAATAAGGTGCATTATGATCATTTACAAAAATAGAAAGTAAAGACCTTTAAGATTTGATTAAGAGCTGGATTTCCAAATCGATAGTCTTCTCTCATAAATAGCAAACTAGGATGGCCTAACGTGATAAAACGAGGTTAGATGAGGCCATAGCCTATAAGATGCTCTTTTAGAATAACGAATACCGTTTAGAGATCCTATAGGTAAAATGGATACCCTTAGTTCGAAATTTGGATAAAAATCAAATATCATACCGAAGCTATCTAACCAACATTCGGGAGCGACAACTCATGTCCCCGTCTTTGAAACTTCAAAAATTATGATAAAATCACATGTTGTAATTACGGGTGCATTTCATGTGGCGAAGTTACAATGTGTCCCAAAAACAAACAAGTGCACGCCATCGTGACTTGTTTCAAGATAAATCCATAAATATCAAAACCGACTTATATACATATCCCGTAAGCTGAACTACTACTTTTAGATAGAGATTCAAAAACTTTAGAGAATAATTATAGGCATTCTCTTACTCGTCATGACCATAGTCATGACTATGTAATCAATTCGGGTGTGACAACTCATGTCCCCGAATCTAACTCAAAACATTAATTAAATAAGCGTGTCGTGAATCGCGGGTACATTTCATGTGGCACGGTTTGCCACGTGTCCAAAATAACAAGTGCACGTCATCGTGACTTGTATTAAAATAATTCCATAAATATTCAAAAAGCGGTTAAAAGTGAAAAAAGGCTAAGATGCACAATAGATTTAAAAATATGTAAATAGTTAGATAATTTAGGCCAAATATTAATAGTTAAGCGACCGTGCTAGAACCACGGAACTCGGGAATGCCTAACACCTTCTCCCGGGTTAACAGAATTCCTTACTCGGATTTCTGGTGCGCAGACAAATCAAAACAGAGTCAAACTTTCCTCGGTTTGGGATTTCAATAAATAAATGGTGTCCCGGAACACCGTAAAAAATCCGGGTGGCGACTCTGAAAACTAAGATAAATCCCAAAACTTGAATAATGTCACTTTAATTGGAAAAACTCCCATATCCAACCCTGTGTCGGAAAAAGGAGGTGTGACAGTCCCCTCTCGAATTTCATACAGGACTTTGCCCAACCTCTTCAGTGTTATTAGCGGGCAAATATTGAGGTTGGATCGCCTATCAATCAGAACCCTGGTAATGAAGTAGTCTTCGCATTGCACGGTAATATGCAGTGCCTTGTTATGACTCAAACCTTTAGGTGCCAATTCATCCTCGTGGAAAGTGATCTTGTGACTCTCTAATACCTGCCCCACCATGTTAGCCATCTCTATGCTCGTGATGTTATTTTGAACATATGCTTCATTCAAGACTATCATCAGAGCACTCCTATGTGCTTCCGAATTCTGTAGCAGTGACAAGATAGATACCTGAGCAGGAGTCTTGTTCAGATGGTCTATGACTGAGTACTCTCTTGCTTGTTCTTTCCTCCAAAGGTCATCTGGGCCTGTTTTAATGATAGAAGGTCTATTAGAGGCCTTCTTGCTGGATTCTCCCAAATGCCCAGGTGTGTAGACCGTTTTGGTCCTAGTCATCCCTTGTGCAACACCAACTTCTTCTATTTTAGTTTTTCGTCTTCTTCTAGCTTCAGCCATATAATCCCAGGGCACAACCTTAGTGTCGAAATGCGGTGTGGTTGAGACTTTCACTGTAAATGGTGTGGCTACCTTCACCTCAAATGCAATAGGTGTCACTACAAGTGGTGCTACCTCAACCTCGAACGGGACTGACACGATTACCTCAACCTCCACTGGCGGCTGTATCTGTACTATAATGGGATTGAGTGTAACTGCAGGCTTCTTGGGATCATCATCCTCTTTGATTAGCCTGATTGATCCCTCCGGATTCCATTCTTCATCCATCTCTATCACATTTACGCCTTCACCCTTGTGATCTGGGACGGGGTTATTGCGGACAT
This sequence comes from Nicotiana knightiana, assembly GCA_005239525.1. Classification (NCBI taxonomy): domain Eukaryota; kingdom Viridiplantae; phylum Streptophyta; class Magnoliopsida; order Solanales; family Solanaceae; genus Nicotiana; species Nicotiana knightiana. The sequence continues at coordinate 53,543 of ML435354.1, read as the reverse complement.
TAGGTGTAGCCTCTTTTGCCTGGATGATTTTGTTGTCGATCAAAGCCTGGGTTTCCTTCAATGTGCATCATTCATTTATGGTATGTCCTTTCTTGCTGGAATGGTATCCAAAAGTCTTGTTTGGATTGACCCATTGGAATGAATTCTCCGTGGACACAGCAGGGATGTGAGTGATGTAACCAGCAACCTTCAACCATTCATACAGCTGGTCGATGGTTTTAGAAATGGCAATGTAATGTTTGGGCGGTCTACGGTCAAAGTTAGGTCGAGTCCTTGGGTAGTTCTAACGAGTTGGACGTGACTAGAAGTGAGATGGTTGGGAATTATAGGTGTGAAAGACAGTAGCTAGTTTGGAATATCTGGGCAATGAGGGTTGATATGTAGGTGGTGGGTGACAGTTGATATGTGGGTGGAGGTGATGGTTGATAGGTGGGTGGAGGTGCTTGGTATGTGAATGGGGAGGTTTTATATATTAGTGGAGTTTTGGGTCCTTGTGCAGCAATTACCGCTCCTACGCTCTTTTTCTTAGATATACCACCGAACTGTAGTGCTTTTTTGGTTGCATGCAGTGCCTCAAAATTTGTGATCATCCCACTTTTGATGCCTTTTTTTGATTCTTTCACCAAGTTTGATGATATCAGAGAACTTGTGATTTTCATTAACCATCAATTTTTCATAGTATTGCTAATCTTGTGCCCTGAATAAGAACTTGTTCATCTGTTCTTCGTCCAACACCGGCTTGACTTTGGCTACTTCCAACCTCCAATGAGTTGCATATTTGCGGAAAGTTTCAGTAGGTTTCTTCTTGAGGTTCTGAATGTAAAAGACATCTAGTTCATTCTCTGTGCTGAACCTGAATTGGTCCATAAATTCAGACGCCATACTCACCCAGTTAGACCACTTCTTAGGATCCTGGCTGATGAACATGTCCTCCTCACTTGATTCTGGTGTATAATAGATGGGTTGAGTTGAGTGAGGTAGGGTTTCCACATATATGGGATTGTTATAGTTACCTGGAGCTTGAGCATAGTGGTGATCATTTGTGGAATTCTGGGGTTCAAGAATGATTGGTGGGGTGTTTCATTGAGTGTGGCAGATGTTTTTCCGGTATTGGAGTGGGATAGGTTGGTTTTGTGGTGGAGTTACGTAATGGTGAGGTGCATGAGGATTTTGTGGGCGCTTGTTAGGTGTGTTTTGAGGTGGTGCAGGGTTCTGTGTGTTTGGATGACTGGCAGACGTTAAGTTATAAGGATAGGTTTGCCACATTCTGGACAAGCTCGAGTTCTCCTTTGAGTTTCAGTATTCTATGTTCGAGTTGTGAAACAGCATCATTCGGAACCTGAGTACCTCGACTGTCAGAAGCCTCTAGATGTTCAGCTGGTGTGGTGTTTTCTTTTCTGATGTTGTTCAAGTCTTCCATCTTCGCTTTTCCCTTGACTTTTGGTGGACTAGGAGGAGGAGAAGGTGGAAGGCCCCTGGATCTTGTATGATATGCTGATGATGCCAGTATGCACAAAACAACCTTTGGGGAATGAGAATAATCAAAAAGAAAGAAAATAAAAACAAAAGGTAGCCAAGTCTGTAAGGATTACAAAAAGAGTCTTTGCAGTGTTTAAACATGTATTGCAGAAATGTAAATGCATCATAATTTTGGGAGCCTCGTTGTGCCTGAGGTCGTCCTAGCCACAAGTTTATTTGGAGAACTTAGATGCCAATAAATGCCTCATTTCATTAATATAAAAATAGATGAATCCCAAAACGACACGAAAGTACCATAAAAAATAAGTCAGTAATGGCACTGGCCTTATTACATTTATGAAAGCAGATAAACCTAGCTTACTTGGTCTCAGAAGGACCTTCCCAGATTCGATCTTCCTGACTCCATCAAACAGGCTTCCCAACTCAGGCCGACCCAGCATCAGATATGCTATAGCCAAGTGTCCTCCCTCGCTCCTTTCAGCATTATGGAAGTCCTCAATACTCTTTATAACTTTTCCCTCCAGCTCCACCAAACCTCGCTCCAGGTATTCCAGCCTTCCATTGGAAGTGATAGCCATTTCCTTCCATTCTTGGATCAGCCTCCAACTGGTCTCATGTATTTCCCAGTGCTCATTCTCGGAATCATGGACCATCTTGCGCATTCTGTTGTATTTAACTTGGGCCTCGACATCTTCATCTATGATACGATTCCCTCGACCGATTCCTGGCCTCACAGTCCCCCCTAGTTGTCCTCCAACCATGTCGGGTAGAGAGGTGCACACCCAGCATGATACCTGTCTGGCTCAATGGTGTTTTTCTCCACGATGATCTTATAGTGCCACATGTGTTGAGATTGACACTTGTAAGGGATGTCGTCGTCCCGAAATTCTATTATGAAGTGGCTCATTTTTGCGACCCTTAATACAACCTGCTTCCTGCCCGCTTGCCTCGTGACACGGATATGAACATAAGGGTATATTCCCCTCAACCCAATCAGCACTAATTGTGGAGCGTCCCTTGACTGGATGATGAACTCGTCTATTAGGAACCATTCAAACATACATTGCACTTGTTCCTCGGTCAGATTGTCGAAGAACTCCACCCGCTATTTGGCACTCTCCGACTGAGCAAACCTGTCCAGAATGTAAGTCATCCGTTTGGGGTGATGGAAGGCAATGTGGTCGTTCCAAGCCCTTCGCGGAAGTTCTTGGTGATACTGGCCCCTTTGAAGGTGTTCTATAACCACAACTACAGAAACATAATTCAACCCTCAAAATGCTTGATCTCTCTTTGACAGCGTTGTAGAGCCTGGTAGATGTCATCTAAGATCATAGGGACAATAGTGTATGTTTGTCCATCCATCCTTTCCATCAAAGTCCTGGCGACCATGGCTAATCTAGAATGGAATCTTCCCCTTTTCATCGAGAACACTATCATGCCCAAAAAGCACAAATTAAACACGAACACTCTGTGGTGGATGTGACCTTGAGAAGTGATAGAAAACTTATCATGGAATGTACGGTAAGATTTGCTATCGCGATACCTCTCATGCAGATATTCGAACGGTATATAGGACTTTTTCAGACACTCTACATCCGAATTTTTCTTCAACCCCGTCATCTTAAGGAAACCTTTACCAGTTCGGTTCTCATGTATCAATAGCCCAGGGCTATCCTAAGTCAGTCCAACAGTCCCCCAATTTCTTCCAAAAGTGGTGTCATTTCTATATTCCTGAAGCGTAACACAACCCTCTCACTGCCCCAGAACAGAGTTGCAACCTCGATTAGTATATTGTTTGGTTGAATGTCTAGCAGAGAGGGTAAATTTCCCAAGTGTTTCCTCACGTGTTTCTTGTCGCTTGAGGAAAGGTCTTCCCACCAATCTAGTAGCAGTGGGGGAAAGTTGCTGACCATACCAAATCTGGGGGCCTCTTGCCTCATTTTCTGCAAAACAAAAGGGTTAGGCCATTTCCCCCACCCGATTCGACTATTTATACAATCATGATTAGCATATTGGCATTTAGTTCTCCAAATTAATGCACAGAACGTGGTAGTGTCCATTGGAAACCCCGGTGGGCTTTGGATAAGGCTTGTCTTTAAGGGTTATTGTGTGGACAACACATTAACTCAGCTAGGTTTGACCATGATGCATGCACAATAATAAGAGTAGGTTACTATGGGGGTCTAGACTAGTACCCTCAAGCGGACAACTTGAGAGAAAAGGCACGGAACCGTTGACTGCGCTGCTGATCGACTAGTTTTACCGCAAATAAGCCTTTCCAAATTTAAGTGCAATATATTGGAAGAGCGCAACCACTCATCAAGCGCTGCAATAGGATTTGTTTAAGCACGGGTGGAATACGATGTTGAGCGTGATTTATGCAGAAATAAATAGCATGTTGTCACGCACTTCCACGTTATGAAAGTGATAAATACAACTTTTATAATTGAAAGACAGTTAAAAAGGAAAACAAAGAAACAAGCCAGTTTCGTATTGAAGGAAACAAATACTTGAAAAATAAACAATTAAATTCACATAAGGGAAAGGGAAGGGGTGAAAATATTAACAAAGTAAGGCACGTTCAGACTAATTCGAAAAGCAGTTTGTTATGGTAAAAGCCTAAATTCCCCAGCAGAGTCGCGATATTATCGTGCCCTTTTTTTCCTTTTCGCGGAGTCCGGGTTTCGACATTATTAGGACCACTCATTTCCTTTTGGGAAAGGGGTACAAGAAGTTGGAGAGTCACCACCTAACGGATTAAGGTGCATTGGGGCACCTATTGCAAGTAACTCATGAAACCGGTTTGCATTACCAGAGATTGGGTAAGGGCTTGAAACTACCTCGAGGGGAAGGTGTTAGGCACCCCTCGAGGTCCACAATGATAGTTCCCGGCCAAACTTACTTTTGAATTAGTCAATTAACAGAAAAGCAGTCTAAGCACACATATGTAAAAAAGAATAAAGGACTTTTGACAGATAAACAGTCTAAGTACAAATATGTAAAAAGAACAAGGGAAGTTGTAGGTTGGTTAGCCTATAGGATCACATCTGTACAATACCTGGTAATCCTCCTCAACTAGAGAGGCTACACGTGGCATAAGCGCACAGGTCATCATATCCCTTTACTACCCATTACCCTACCCCCCCCCCCTTTAGCGGTTATGTCAGCTATTTTAATTAATGAAATCTAAGTGTGTTTTACCCGTCCCTTCTTCGTGGTCATGGAGGCATTTAGGACCTCTAAACTTGGGGTTTAAAATGTAAACTCTAAGCGATAACTAATAACATATAGGACTGTCCAATAGGGAAGCATTTAAAGGGGCTCATGTTTACCTCCACACATAAACAAATAAGTAGAACGTCTCAAACAGTAGATTTTAAAGANGTTTACATCCACACATAAACAAATAAGTAGAACATCTCAAACAGTAGATTTTAAAGTATTTCAGAAAAAGGTCCCAGAACAGGATATCTAGGTACGCATCATAAACACAGAATATGCAACATTGTTTCTAAGTGAAGTGACAGAATCCTAAACAATTTGCCTATTGATTTTAGAACCTATTAAACCTGGACAATATCAAAATAAGCATAGCATAACCTCACAATTTTAAGACCATTAATTACCTAAGGCTTACCTAGGCGTGGATCTGTAGTACCCTATAAGCATGCAATCAGGATTCTGGGCATTAGTTAAACAGATTCTAGTTATTGAGTCCTATAAGCATGCCGATCTGGGTGATTTATGTTACAAAAAGGTGATGTCATGCGTATTTATACTAGAACATTATATCGATGTGTTGGGGATGTTTTTAAATCTCTTGATAGATAATTATTTACTTAAGCGACATAGATACTATTTTAGAGCAAATGCAAACAGAGTCCTGAGGCAGGATTTCTAATACACAGAGAAAGATGGTCATTTTATTAAGCATGTTTACAATAATAACTTAATCAGAAATTAAAGGATGAATTATAACATGTTTTCTAATATGCAAAAGCAGTAAAAATGATTATCCTAAGGCAGGATATAATGCACAGATTTATGGCATGGTTTTAATACAAATAGGCATAGCTAACCTAGAGGCATGATATCTATTTCATAATATAAACCTAAAGCATGATTTCTACTGCAATTCAACATATATAACCTAAAGCATGATTTCTACTCGGTTTTCCCACAAAAATCGTATAGGAATTCCTCCCTTTTACAAATACCCAAATATCTATTTACAAAGGACATTATTACAGACCAGGATTGAATAAATTACATAAGTTAATGTAAACTATATTATAGGGAGCCTAAATCAGGCCCAAAGTAAACCTGGGAATGTCAGGCCTTCAATGTAGACTCAAATGAAAAGAATCTCATAGCCAATGTCCTGGTGTGTAAGAGTTCCCTAAGGACCTCAGGGATCCCGAGCAGTGCTCACACCAAGACCCTTTCTCTAATAGGGGATTAGTTATGTGCAATGTGGAAGGGCCAGCCCCAGTGTGCCAGAGTTTGGAGGAACCTCATGGATTCCTAGGCAGTACACACACTAGAGGGGAAGAACTTAATAATCTAAGAGTAAAGTGAGAGTGCTTAAAATAGTTTTTGAAGACTTAGTAAAACAGTGTAGAGATGACTTGCAGGAGTGAAAATATTTTCTAGAATAGAAACCAGTTTTAAGAGGATGCTAGGAGTGAAAACCATTTTGAGAAGAATCCTAAGAGTGTCAAAAAAGTTTGAAATCAGTTTTGAGTAGAACAAATTCAACCAATAATCACTTACTCATAGAATGCCCAAATTCACAAATAGCTTTACAAACAGGGGTCAAAGGGGTTGCCAACATAGATAGCTCACATAAGGAACACATGAACAAGGTCTAAGGGGAACCTTTAGGCAAACAAATGCACAGAACAAGTGGGAATATACGGATTCAAAGACCAAACAGGTTAGTCATGATAATAGGCGGTTTAGACATAAAGCAAGAATCTAGTAAAATTATGTTGAAGACAAGGGTGCATTGGACAAAATTAGACATACAATTAGGGTCAATCAAGTACATTAGGAGGCTAAGTTTCTAACATGATCTCACCAACTGAAAGGAGTAAACAGAGACTAATAAACATGCTAGCCAAGTATCAAACAAGCAAGCAAGGTCTTAGACATGTTGATTACACATTTGAACAAAAGAGGACATAATTTAGACATGTTGAATAAAGCAGTGAACAGGATGACAACTTGATTACATATCAAATTGAACTAGTGCAGGAATGAACATGGAACACATAGAGTTGAGTTTCAAGATTGAACTAGAGACATAACAGTTAACGAAGTAAGTGCAGAATGAAAAGCAAGTGTAGTCCCACTGTCTAACCTTAGCTTTCAGCCGGGTAGACCAACAGTTAGCACNCAAAATTAGACATACAATTAGGGTCAATCAAGTACATTAGGAGGCTAAGTTGCTAACATGATATCACCAACTGAAAGGAGTAAATAGAGACTAATAAACATGCTAGCCAAGTATCAAACAAGCAAGCGAGGTCTTAGACATGCTGATTACACATTTCAACAAAAGAGAACATAATTTAGACATGTTGAATAAAGCAGTGAACAGGATGACAACTTGATTACGTATCAAATTGAACTAGTGCAGGAATGAACATGAAACACATAGAGTTGAGTTTCAAGATTGAACTAGAGACATAACAGTTAAAGAAGAAAGTGCAGAATGTAAAGCAAGTGTAGTCCCACTGTCTAACCTTAGCTTTCAGCCGGTTAGACAAACAGTTAGCAAGAGTAGTATAGAAAGAAGAGAGAGTTTGAGTGTGAGTGTGTGTTCTGAACTTAGTGTTCGTGTCTTGAAAGGTAAAATAAAAGAGTTTACATAGTAGTTTAAGAGTAGGACAAACAAGGTAAACGAAATCAGAAGCCAGCAATAAAGGAAATCACAGAATCCAATCACATAAGGAGTTTAGAATATACTCCTTTAATTATGGGCAATTGACCAAACGGTAATAATCAGGGATTAAATTAAGGCAAGAAGTTCAAATCAAACCAATGCAAGGAGTTCTGAATAAACTCCTTGATCAAACGGTAATAATTAAGGGTCTAATTAAGGAAAGAATCCAAATCACACCATATAAAGGAATCAGTAAGAATCCATAGTTATAAGGGCATAGATAAGTAAGGTCGTAAACAAGGAAACATGCAAGGCTTAGGCATACAAAATCTCTAACAGAGCAAATCAATTAGCCAAAATTTCAAAGTAATACTGATTTCTGGAAAGAATATCAACTTCCACAAATAGAAAATAGGCTAAGTAAAACTTCACAAAAAAAATACAGGAATTAGCCGGAAACCCAGACTCTAGCCCTAATAGAGATTTATTAGGGCAAAATCACAAAATACAGGATTTGACAAAGGAAAAATGTGTAAGTCAGAAAATACAGAGTGAATTAATATGACTGGTAACAGTGAAAGACTCAAAATCAAAACAAAGGTTAGAAAATCAGAGTATCACATAAAATCGACTTGTGTTTGATTATCTTTTGCACAAATCGGGTCAAGGAGTCGAATAAACCTTAGAAAAATAATTGGGATAAACCATAGTTTTAGGGAAAAGCAGGAATAATCGGTTAAAACCAGACATTTTCAGAGATAACATGTAAGAGTGCTCGATTCATCTCAGATCTATACAGATCTGAGAAGATCGAAGGTAATAGACTCGGGTTTTTACAGAAAAGTAACAGAGATTAGAACATAGGTTTAGAAACCATAGAATCGTAACAAAATAAAGAGAAATTTCTTACTCATAGTCGAGCAAATGTCCTGAGACATGCTATTGAGCAAAGATTCAACCCAGAACCGCTTGGTTTCCCTTGAGATCGTCTTAAGGTTTTAAAATATCATAGAGCCATGGCGTGTAGAAGGCAAAGATGGACGGAGAAGCCATGGAAGCTTCATAAGAAGAAGGTTTACGCCGGTGACGGGTGTTAGAGCTAAGATTAGGTAAAGAGAGTTGAGAGAGAGGGGGAGTGGTGACGGTGGATGAGAGGTGAGGAGTGAGAGGGTTTGGAGGGGGGGGGTCGTTTAGGTTAAATTTAGGTAAGGGAGATCTGGACCGTTTATCAAAATGATCAACGGTTAGGATTGGACGGGGTGTTGGGTTGGGCAGGTTTAATGTTTGGGCTTAGGGGGATTGGGACAAATTAAAAGGGTGTTGGGCTGGTTTGAAAAGGGTTACATCTGAAAACAAGGGGATATTTATTAAATACCCAAATAATTAAATAAAAATTAATTTATAAAATAAATAATAAATTATAAAAATAATTTTCATGCATAAAAATGTTTTAAAATAATTATTCAACATTTCAAACCTACAATGTGCAATTTTTTGGTAAAATTACGTAAGAAAGTATGCATGGGCTACAATTGCAATAATTCTGGCCATTTATGAAATCATTTGAACTTAATATGACTATAAATAGTAATATTAAATCAAGAAATGTTTTAAAGTCATTTGTGATATAATTTTGCAATTATTTATATAATATAAAATACTAGGGAAATTAATTTTAAAATGTAGCAATAATGGAAAAATACCAATTGATGCTAATGTATGGTTTTAAAGGCATATATGCATTCCAAAAACTATTATAGGAAAAAATTGGGTATCAACATGAGGCAGGTCAGGCGTAAGTTCAACTTCGCAACTAATGATGCGGTACGCAAAGAGGTGAAAAACTATTGGAATATGGATCCATGAGGGAGTTGAAGTACCCACAATGGGTCGTCAACGTGGTGATGGTGAAAAAGAAGAATGGAAAATGGTGGATGTGCGTAGAGTCCATAGATTTGAACAAATTATGCCCCAAGGATTCATTTCCATTACCCCATATTGACCAACTCATCGACGCAACGGTCGGGCATGAATTACTGAGTTTCTTGGACGCCTATTCAGGCTATAATCAAATACTCATAGAAGAAGAATATCAGGAGAAAACCATATTCATCACCCATCGGGGGATGTACTGCTACAGGGTCATGCCCTTCGTGCTTTAAAATACAGTGGTGAGTTACCAAAGGTTGGTTGCAAGGATGTTCAGAGACCAGCTTGGCATAATGATGGAAGTATATATAGACGACATACTAGTCAAGTCAAAAAGAGAAAAATATCACATCGACCATCTGAGAGAGACCTTCGACATACTCAGATGATACGTAATGAAACTGAACCTCAAAAAATGTGCGTTTGGCGTGGCCTCAAGAAATGTTGGGGTTTCCTGGTATCACATCGAGGAATCGAGGTCAATCATGATCAAATCAAATCCATCAAGGGGATACCGGGACACTTGACCACCCAAAAACAGGTTAAGAGGTTGATTGGCCGTATCGCCGCCCTTTAAAGATTCATTTCACGATCATCGGAAAGGTGTCAGAGATTATTTGGCATACTTAAGAAGGATAACGGCCTCCAATAGACTTCTAAGTGCGTCCAGGACTTGAAGGAGTTGAAATCATATCTTTTGTCACCACCACAGTATTCAAAGCCCGAACTCGAGGAACGTCTCCTCGTTTACCTTGTTGTATCCGAAGTAGCTATGAGCGTAGCCCTCGTTTGAGAAAATAAAGGTAAAAAGTCTCCCATCTATTACATTAGCAAACCACTAGCCAACGCCGAGACGAGGTAGCCTCACCTCGAAAAACTTGTATTGGCCTTAGTCATAACTTCTGAAATCTTAGACAGTATTTCCAATGCCACCCCATCTCAATCATCACGACTATCCCCCTAAGGAG